>JAVGVS010000783.1:0-101588 GCA_032718565.1 Distichodus sexfasciatus
CCATTGCTTTGCTTCGCTCACACACCGATATCGGCGAATTATACGACATTCCGCGTTTTACAACGGATTCTATTTTATTTGTTGAACTCTGCGATTTTTCCGCATCGCGCAAATCATAGGGCCCTACAATATCTGAACTTGGACATCATCACAGTTTTCATTTGAAGCTTTCGTTGTTCGTCACGTTAAAATGTGACGTTCCAGGGGCCTTATCTTGCCAATGCAGCTTTGTTAAGTAGCTCAGCGTTGAGAGAGTGTCGTGTAGGACCTTGTGCGTGTTAAAGGCCGCTCCACCCAAAGACACAGCTAATAATAATCAGGGAGTTTTAGTATTAATGCTGAACTTATGCTAAAAATTCCCTTTTCTGTTTGACACCGCACCCATATCGACCGCTTCGGGTGGAACGCACCTTGAAAGTTTCTGTTGTCGGCTTTCGTTAATTAGCAGGTGTGTTTTGCTTCTGCAGGTGAGCAGTAATGGCGCTGCAGCCTCCGGCCAGGTCGCACAAACGGGAGCGACTGCTGCAGACCCACAACAACAACAGCAGCAGCAGCAACAACAGCAGCAGCCCAACGCCTGGCAAGTCATCAAAGGCGTCCTCTTCAGGTGAGCGCAGGACAATTCTCAGTAACGGCTGTATTTAACACGGACCGTTGGCGCTCGTTCCGACAAATGGATAAAGAAAACAATCTCCGGGCGCATTCTTGTATAAGATCCGCTTTGTGTGCCATCTGTTCCCCCGCGCACTCTTTTTGTAATAACATTTGGGCTCGTACCCTATATTGTGTTTATCTTGAGGGGAACTGTTTGATCCAGATCATTTACGACGACGTCATCCTTATTTAATTTCTCTTGGGTGGAAACTGGTGATAAGTTGGTTGTTGGTTTTATTACATCCCAAAATCTAAGCGCGTTGTGTGGTCTCAGCTGAGTTTAGCCAGACCCAAAAATCGGGTTGACGGTGATGCAATGATCTGAGCGTCTGAAACCCTGTTGACGACAAGATTTAGGGATTTGAATCCTGGAACAAGCCTTAAAAACGTGCCCCTGAGCAAGGCCTGTATCCAAGGAGACTGTCAGGGTACGTAGGAAAATTGAATATAATATTATGGTCTGCCACTGCATCGATGCAGAATCGTCTGCATCGCGATACCTAAAGCTGGGCGGTATGACCAAAAATCTTTATCACAGTATTTATTTTCAAAATTATATCGATTTCACGGTATACGGTGGTTTTTTTTTACGGTCGTTTTTGAAAATTTGTTTTGTTTTTATTTTTATTTTAAGTATGACCGGGCGTTTACCACATTTTAATGGATGAAATGAATTACTGCATCTGACTGAACTTGCTTTTTCACCAGTGTTACCTGAAGATTTGGAAGCCGACCGTAGTTTCATTCTCTAAGACATGTTTTTGGCAAAACTATTCCTTTCACAACATATTTTTGAGCATCCAAAGAGTTATTTAGACGTGGTAAAGTATCCATTGATTATTGGTTACACTTATATAATTATTATATAATTGAAAAAAAAATCTGTTCAATTGAAAATGAAGAAATACTGAAGTTATGTGTCATTTTGAACCAATTTGATCTATAAAATGAGCTGCTTTTGGCCTTTCTGGAAGAGAACTACATTTCCCACAATACCCCATGCGGCTCTCTCTCTCTCTCTCTCTCTCCCTCTCTCTCTCTATATATCTATATCTATATATATACACACACACACACACACACACACACACGGCTGTACTGTGAGCAGAACGCTGGTTGTTGTGGTTATTTATCAGCTAAAATATGCGTTTTCTTTGTCATAAACGGGACGTTTGAACCAAACCCGAGCGTTTCAGCGAGTAACGGCGCTTATCCGCGTGCTCACATCGCAAAAAATCTCATTTATGCGTTTTTACGCGTTTACTTGTGTTTTTGTGCATGGAATATCTCCCAAATACGTTCACATACCGAGGGATCGAGTCTTGTCTTGATCGCGCTACTGAACACGTTGTGCATCAACATTAATAAGCAACCGCGTGAAACACAAGCAGGGCATGCTGTAGCGGGTGAAACCTGTTAAACGAAGCTTCGATTCTAGAAAACCTGCGAAAATATTTTGATAACCGTTTCAGCTCTACTTGTGTCTCATTATTTTCAACTCCAGCGTCAGTTATATCTTCCGTTTTGGAACTTTCGGTGTATGTTTAGCGGAATGTTTAGCGGTGCAGCAGTGAAAAAGTTCCCCCTTAAACAGTTCCCAGCTGCGCCACTTTCCGAACGTCGTTTAGGCTTTTTAAACCGGTATTGTGGTATAAGAAAAAAATTATATCATTACAATACACTGTGTCAGTTGATTTCTAATCTGGGAAGGCAGTAATGCAGAAGTGATGCCCTTGCTGACATTTGAGGTTGTGAGCGACTCACAATGAAATCTCTGATGGATTAAATACAGCCTGGAAAATAGGATTATTTAACTTCACCCTCCTGTGAAACTCTAGAAAATGTCGACTTTCTAACTCTCTTAATTGCAGGATCTAAGTCCCTCAACTTGGGGGTTGAATTTCGCTGCAAAACTTCCCCTTTCCATTATAAAAACGTGACTTTCTTGAGGTGAGGAATTCAATTCCAGCAGAATGTTCAAAGTTTCTGTTTTGACCGCTCTACTCCAATATTTACGGTAAATCCACTGGTTGACTAGCGTGAAGATATTTCTCCGGAATCCACCTTCGTCTCCCGAGGTCAGTTAACCTAACGCAGGTAGGCTATCCGTGTGGCTGTGAATGCAGCGTAGGCTAGCGTAAATGCAAACATAGCCGCGACCGCACCAAGCGTCTGTGAGTGCTACGGCGATAGTCAACTTCGACGGCAGATTTCTCCGTTTCTCACTTGGCGAAAAAAAAAAAAAAAAAAAAAAAAAAAAAAAAATATCTCAGTCATATGTCGTCCGATTCATTCCATATAGGTATCGTTTTGAAGCTTGATTTATGCCCTTTCATGAAAACATAATAACTCAATTTGGAAAATTTGCGACAAGCGACTGGTTTTGCCGTGGAGGGTCACAAATGTGTCCGAGACACTATATTATGGGGAATGACCCAACGTACAGTAGTTGAACCTCTTCAGAATCTAACATGGAACCTGTGAAACCTGTAAACTAAACCCGTGACCCAACGTTCACACTGTTTCATCATTCGTCGGGCTCGATTACTGAAGACGCGTGGATGCAAGGCTACTTCTAAAAGCGTTAATTGATGTCGTGGGGATTGGGTCCTATTTCAGACCGTTACTGCACTACCGGCCCCGGTGGACTACTGGCAATGTGATGAATGAAAGCGCGTCTGTTACACCAGGTGTTTTTAAAGCTAAATGTATTTATAAGTATTTCCATGATGAGATTTGTTGGTAGTTGAATATTAAAATCAGTCGGTTTCTTGGTTCTGAACGAGTATAGCTCCTCCGGGGCGGTCAGTGCATGATTAGTTTAGGTCAAGCGCCATGTCTATACATGTACGTATGTATGTATGTATGTGCTGATGTTAATACCTAACCCTAGCGTCATACGTTTACCCGCTCTGTTGCCCCCTCCCCAGGATCTTTATCATATGGGCCATCAGCAGCTGGTTTCGCCGAGGCCCATCCACACCCGACCCCAGCACCCCCGCCGGGGCGCCACGAGTGCCCAGCCGCAACCTCTTCCCCAAGGACACGCTCATGGTACTGAAAATACCCATGGTTCATAGCTTCCGGTTTGGTTTCTGATGCCGATTTCTTCGTTAGCCAGGTGATCGAAGACAAATGCGTTATAGGGCTGGGCAAATATGACCTCAAATCAGTGTCATGATTATTAGGGCCCTATGAAATCCGTTTAGTTTTTTCCTGAATTCCGTTTTTTCCATTTTGATTCTTCCGAATTCCGTGTTTTACGGTATAATCATATTTATTCACGTAAAAAGTGTCTAATTATGGAGCGGATGGGAAAAAAAGAACAATGCAGTAGGAAAAAAGTCACATTAAATGACTGTTATTCAACTAAAACAAAGTGCTGGCGTTCAGCAGAACATTTACTGCTTTGGTAAAACATTGACCTGGAAACAACAAAAAACATTCATTTTTTCCTGCAAAACGAAACGTTTCTGATGTGACTTTTTGACTGTAAGTGGTCGTCACGTGTTCTTGTCTATCGTGCGCTGGCAAAACTTACAAAAGAGTTGTTCTCCCGATTCCTAGAAATCGTTTGGTTATTGTTCTGCTCTAAACTTAGCACTAACTGTAGAATTCCGTCATTTTTTTTGAGGACGTCTGTGTTTCAGCCTCTTGGCTATAGCTGACCGTTGACTTTTTCCCCTCTGTGTCTGTGCGTTTGTGTGTGTGGAAAGCTGACTCCCGCCTCAACAGGTAACACGTACAGGGGGCTGCGGCGGCCAAAATTGATTAGAAACCATTGCTTTGCTTCGCTCACACACCGATATCGGCGAATTATACGACATTCCGCGTTTTACAACGGATTCTATTTTATTTGTTGAATTCTGCGAGTTTTCCGCATCGCGCAAATCATAGGGCCCTACAATATCTGAACTTGGACATCATCACAGTTTTCATTTGAAGCTTTCGTTGTTCGTCACGTTAAAATGTGACGTTCCAGGGGCCTTATCTTGCCAATGCAGCTTTGTTAAGTAGCTCAGCGTTGAGAGAGTGTCGTGTAGGACCTTGTGCGTGTTAAAGGCCACTCCACCCAAAGACACAGCTAATAATAATCAGGGAGTTTTAGTATTAATGCTGAACTTATGCTAAAAATTCCCTTTTCTGTTTGACACCGCACCCATATCGACCGCTTCGGGTGGAACGCACCTTGAAAGTTTCTGTTGTCGGCTTTCGTTAATTAGCAGGTGTGTTTTGCTTCTGCTTCATAAGGCCCTATGATTATGGATAATGAGGTTTTTTTTGCCCTCATAGTTCACTGACAAGGCATGTACTGTTAATATGTAGGAAACGGTAACATGACAAACACTAAGGGTCAACCGATTATCAGATGGCCAGATAGTGTTCAGATTAAATAAACCCAGACTAAACTCCCGGTAGCTTGTTGTGTTCAGTAATGGACTCCGATCCCAAAATGTCGACTTGTTTCGGGAAGAACTGGATTTGGACGTTCTAAAATCAACTGTTAAAAAGATTTTTTTTTCTATCCTCGTCACAACCGTAGGATCTCCATGTATACCTCTCGGAGAACGAGCTGTTTTCGGACTTCAACGACACGGAAGCCCTTTTCTGGTTCCAGAGGGACCTGGTCTATGGAGACTGGACCTCAGGAGAGGGAGGGGATGGCTGCTATGAACATTATTTAGAACTGGACACCCCCGAGGTAATTTGCAAGCAAAATCGGCAGCGGCTCGCGAATGACGCTGCCGTAATTCTTCTGTTGATGAGCTGGGTTTTGTTTTTACTTTCCTCCGGCGCAGAGCATGCAGCAGAACGGCTCTCTCTACATCCACGTGTACTTCACCAAGAGCGGCTTCCACCCAGACCCCAAACGCAAGGGCCAGTACCGCAGGCTCGCCACAGTCCACGCCTCACGAAGTACGTCTTGTCCGTCCTCCGTCGGTTTATAGACTGTAGTGACTCTGTTTGTAGACTGGGGTGGAACTTAATTTCTGCCGTTTTAAAACCCCACAGTGTTAAATAAGTTTAAGCGCAGGAAGTTCCTGAAGACCAAAAACCTGCTGACGGGAGAGACGGAGGCCGACCCCGAGATGATTAAGGTGGGTTCTGATGTGGAAAGTGTCTGGGACGAACCACGTCTCGTTTGCGTTGAGCAAAAGTCCAAATTGAAGGCAGTCTGTTTAAGCGTCAACCGAATGTGTGTGTTCTGTATCGACAGCGGGCAGAAAGTCACGGCCCTGTGGAGATCATATCCCACTGGCATCCCAACCTAACCATCAACGTAGTGGATGATCACACAGCCTGGGTGAAAGGCTCCGTCCCCCCACCACTGGACCAATGTGAGTGCCTGACTTTTAACAGGCTACAAGCGGCGTCCAAATTGCGTTAAATAAATCGAGCGTCAAAAAGCTCTCTTCCTTTTACCCCAGACGTGAAGTTCGACGCGGTGAGCGGCGACTACTACCCCATCGTATACTTTAACGACTACTGGAACCTGCAGAAGGACTACTACCCCGTTAACGAGACTCTGAAGAAGCTGCCCTTGCGCCTCACCTTCTGCCCGCTGTCGCTGTGGCGCTGGCAGCTGTACGCCGCTCAGAACGCCCGCTCGCCGTGGAACTTCCTGGGCGACGACACGTACGAGCAGTCCGACGAAGATCAGGACTCTGTTAAGGTGAGGCCCTCGACTTCTGTGGCTTCGACACATGCTGTGATTTGAGTTTCAGTTCCGGTCACTCCGGCACTACTCTGTTCTGGGTTGCAAAAGGCACCCATTCCAAAAAACTTGTGTTGTGTTTGACAGGTGGCGTTATTGGAGACCAACCCCTACCTTCTGGGCCTGACCATCGTTGTCTCGATTGTCCACAGCGTCTTTGAATTTCTCGCGTTTAAGAACGGTAAGCTGGAGGCACGTCGTACATCTGCATCTGTACAGTGGACACAAGCGACAAAATCGTCACATAACGATAACAGTTGCGGTAACAGACTTCGAACTTACCGGACGTTATATTCGTTCCTCTGTATGTGAAATGATTTCTGAGTCATTTCGTGCGGAAAAAAACAGAAGTTATCGCGTAAAAACGCATTCATTGCATTATTGGTGCTGGTATGGACCGCCGCCATACTTCTCTTCCAGAAAGTAGCCCATTTAATATATAATAAAATAAAAACTGATGTGACGTGGATGTGTTGGCCCTCAGCCTGACTCGCTTTACATAATTTGGCCCTCGGGGAACGAGAACGGCAGTGGCCTAGTAATAAAAAACACATCTGTTGAAATCCAGCTGTGCCATAACCGCCACCAGTTAGCCACAGAGGAAGGCCCTTAATCCCAAATTGCTCCCGGGACACTGGCCTCATCTTGATAAATGAAGGTAATGGTCAGTTCATTAATGGTCAGTTTTGATGGTGGTGGTGGTGGAGCGTGTCCCTGTAATTCGGAAATCGGAGCATCTTGATAAACGTCTAAACGTAATCGTGAACTTCCTGATATACACAGCTCTCAGACTTAAGGCGCCACAAAGCAGGAAAGGAAGTGAATATCACGTCCAAAAATGTCCTTTTTCCCCCCAGATATCCAGTTTTGGAACAGCCGTCAGTCTCTGGAGGGTCTGTCCGTGCGCTCCATCATATTTGGCGTGTTCCAGTCGCTGGTGGTGCTGCTCTACATCTTGGACAACGAGACCAACTTTGTGGTGCAGGTCAGCGTCTTCATCGGCCTGCTCATCGACTTCTGGAAGATCACCAAAGTCATGGACGTCAGGGTGAGCAGCGGCGGTTCGGTCGGCTTGGCGTTTGCTTTGTAACCCGGACGATGCCGGTGGGGTCTCTAAAGCGTTGTTCTTGTCTCTACGTCTTTTCAGCTGGACAGAGAAAACAAGATCGCAGGCGTGCTCCCGCGATTGATATTCAAAGACAAGTCCACATACGTCGAATCCTCCACCAAAATATATGACGACGTGAGTGCCGTCCGCCGGCGCCTTTTGCTTGCCGTTTGCCTTAAAAGAGTGGTTTGAGAAGCTTGATTTCTGTCTGCTCTTTACCCAGATGGCCTTCAAGTACCTGTCCTGGCTGCTGTACCCGCTGTTTGGGTGCTACGCCGTATACAGCTTACTCTACGTAGAGCACAAAGGCTGGTACTCGTGGGTGCTCAGCATGCTCTATGGGTTCCTGTTAACCTTCGGTGAGTCTGGATTTACTGCTGTTTCAGGGGAACGAAAAAAGGTCGAGGAAAATCGTTATGCAAAACGGGATAGGGATAGATTCGGATGAAAGGTGAATTGTGCTACGGCCAAATTGACTCGCCCCGTATAGCTCAGAGATGAGGTAAAAACATCTAACGTCCACATATGTGACTCTGCGCGGCAAAACCGGTCACTTGTCGCAGATTTTCAAAATTGAGTTAATGTTGTTTTCATGAAAGGGCATAAATATCGAATGAGTCTGACGACATATGACTGAGATATCAACATTCAAAGGAGTCGGGTTTCTCCTGTCACGCTAAGTGAGAAACGGAGAAATCTGCCTTTGAAGTTGACTATCGACGTAGCACTCACAGACGCTTGGTGCGGTCGCGGCTACGTTTGCGTTTACGGTAGCCTACGCTGGATTCACAGCCACACGGATAGCCTGCCTGGGCGTTAGGTTAACTGAACTCGGAGGCTAAGACGGATTCCGGAGAAATATCTTCACGCTAGTCAACCAGTGGATTTACCGTAAATATTGAAGTAGAGCGGTCAAAACAGAAACTTCTTTTAATATCTCTGCTGAATTCAATTCCTCACCAAGAAAGTCATGTTATTCCCAACAGTACAGTACAGACCTTCCACTGTTTCAAAACACTACAAACAAAGAATCCCAAATTTTACCCCACGCAACATAAACACTCATTTTTCTCGGAAACCTCCGTTGCGACAAGCGACTGGTTTTGCCGTGCGGAGTAAACATATGTAAAGCCTGGTAAAAGAACGCAGCACAACGTGCACTTCAAGTCGTTTAGAAAGCCTTTATTATGTAAAAAAAACCACTTCTTTGCCAGCCAGGGTTGTAGCTTAACGACTCTCTACGTGCTAGGTAGTGCACATGGAGCGTCATACGCGCCCATTTTGATGCACCACATAGGGCGGGAAGTGACTTTCTTAAAAAGCTTCGCCCTCGCTCGGCTCCGTTTTCATGCTCGCTTTCATTATTTCATTCATTCATTATCTGAAACGCTTAATCCCACCCTGGGGTCGCGGCGGGACCGGAGCCTATCCCGGGAACTTTCGGGAAAAACTTTAGGGGTAACCCACACAGACACGGGGAGAGCAGAACCCAGGAGCTTCTCGCTGTGAGGCAGCAACGCTAACCACTGCGCCACCGTGCCGCCCTAGTATCGTTGTTTTTGTGGCAAAATTCTTGAGCGTGCAGTAGAACTTTGGCGAGCAAAATATCTCGTCTTCATCCGCTCAACTCCTTCCGTCATTTATCGGCGTCGGCAGATATAAGCGTGAAAAATATGTGGAACATCAGCGTCAACCGATAATTTCCCTACGTTAAACTGAGTTTTGATTGAGAAGGATCTTGACCTTCCCCTATTCAGCTCGACTTAAACATTCAGGGTAAAGTCGGTGTTTGTGTTATTTCCCCATTCAAAAAAGTCATCTTTGGTCTTAATTTTTGTCTTAATCTGAATTTGTTAATAAATTTTTTTTTCTCTCGTTTGTCTTCCTACAGGGTTCATCACCATGACCCCGCAGCTCTTCATTAACTACAAGATGAAATCAGTAGCACATCTTCCGTGGAGGATGCTCACGTATAAGGCACTCAACACGTTCATAGACGACCTGTTTGCCTTCGTGATCAGAATGCCCATGATGTACAGAATAGGTTGCCTCCGGGATGGTGCGTATGCTGTGTTTTGAGCACTGCCTAGCGACTACGCTTTTGGAAAAACGCACCCGCGAATGGGTAGCACTCCCCAAACCACATATAAAACGAATCCGCCGGTTAACTTCCTGTAGTGCAGCGCATCCCAGTCCCAGTCCTCACCCCCACCCGCATACCCCCCTCGCTCTGCACATATTCGGTATTTCCTGCACTGTTGCACGCTGGTCCTACGTTGCTAATTAGCTCATCGGTAGCATCAGTTGTGCTGTGGGTCGGGAAAGTCGAATCGGTGCAGAGCGGTGGGCCGCGATGACCGGGATTGGGAAGCGCTGCTCTAGTGCCACTTGAAAATAAACATTTGCCGCTCTGGTAGCCTCGTCTTGATACTGCGTTATTAATTTTGGACGTGTGTTAGTTCTCATCCCAAGCCACGTCTACTTTCTTCTGTGAAAAACAAACGATTCAGCTGACGATTCAGCAATACTGACTCGCGCGCCCGGATCAGTTCCTAAAAAGGAACCGAATATTATAGCTCTAATGTCAAGACCCACCGAGAAAACGAGATGTGAACGCAGTGTTTGTTACACACACGTCTTTTTTTGGCTACTTTAATTTGCCCGTGCTTGATTTTATTTTTTTATTTTAATTTTTTTCTGTCTCTTAACAGATGTAGTATTCTTCATCTACCTGTACCAGAGGTGGATCTACAGAGTGGATCCCAACCGCGTCAACGAGTTTGGCACGAGCGGACTGGACCACACCAGCGAAAACTCGGCCCCGGGTGCGGCGGGAGAGACGGATACCGCCTCCACCCCTGCAGTCACAGATAAACCAGAGGAGGAGAAGAAAAACGACTAACCCCCTTTTTCCGTTTCGCCTCGCGCTCCCTCTCCTCAACCAAAGGTGTTCGCGAGCACCGCCGAGGCCAAGTTTATGTCTAATTGTCAGGGAAGGGAACTGGAATATAACGGTATTGTGTAAAGGACACTGAGAGAAATTTCAGTTGAACTTTCCTCTCGTTTGGTTTTTTTTTTTTTTGGTTTTGTATTTTTTGTTTTGGATGGGATCTGCAACAGAGAAAAATCGCATTTAATGTAGACTTCCTAATAATTTTCAGTTTCCCATGTTTTTGCAGTCAAGGTGAAGTTAAAAAAAAACAAAACGTGGTGTACTGTATTGTATATTTTTGGGTTGATTAACACTACTATTTTGCGGTTAAGACTCCCATTAGTGTGGATGGGCTGTTGCAGTACATATCTCCATATTTTAATGTACAAGAGGAAAGCAAAAAAAGAGCCAAGTGCAAGCTTACTTTTTTTTTTTCCTCTGTGGATTCCTTGTCATTTCCTCTCTTTTTTTTTTTTTTCCTTCCATTCCACGCGTGAGCGCTTCGTTTCCTAGGAGGTGAGTAAGGAAAAGCGGCAAAACTTCCAGAAGAAGAGAGCTGCTAAAGCCACTACCCATAGGAGACTGTCACTTCGCAGGACTTGAAAAAAAAAATTGTTAATGTTCCAACAACAAAATACAGCCTTGTAGGTATTAATACAATAATATATTAATATAACAGTGATTTCTGATCTTTTTTTTTTTTTGCAGCCTCAGATTTTGTTTTCTATGTCCTACAACTGTACAGTCTCAGCTTGTAAAATCTCGTTGTGCTGATGTCAAACCGTCTAGCAATAGCTGAAATGCTGGTCTAATGACTGAGGATTTAATTTTTCTCCAGTTGCATTCACACTCCAAAGCAGGACCATTATGTTGTGTTGGGTACAGCTGCAGGGTCTGTTGTGTTGGGTACAGCTGCAGGGTCTGTTGTATGCAAGGTCTAGGTATTTTAGTCCAAGTGTTCATGGGACAAAATGCCTAGCGTGTCATTATTTGTGCCGAAATTACGACCGGATTGGGCTTTTATTTTGGTACATTAAAATTTGATCACTCATGTTTATAGTAAAGCGTTAAGTGCAGTTTAAACATTTTTATGCTGGCTTTTGTTTACTGTTTGTCTTGCTTGTGTGTGCACTTTGTGATTAAGGAAACCAAGTCATGTGGGAAAAGTTTGGGGGTTTCCGTTTCACACCCATGCTGCTCCCATTGGCTCTTTTTTTTTTTTTTAATTCAGAAGTGTTAGCTGTTATTTATACTGTGAGGGTGAAAAGAAATGGTAAAACAGTATCTGACATCCTGTGTTTTTAATACTAAGATATCCAGCGGTAAAAAAAATCCCACGCAAAGTACTGTATATTTTTTAAAAGTGGTGCTGCCATAGTACATGGGTTAAGTTCTAAGTAAGGTTGGGTCAGACAAAATATCTTAAAAAACAAAAGAAAATCAATGATTATTAATCTGGTGCATTTTGAATTAATGCTTAGATTGTGTTACTGATATTTTAGCAACTACGACGCATTCTACTGTCCCATAAGATGATGAATATTCAGTCCCTCCTCATTATCTAAACAATATCGGAGGCTTTCTAAATGACTGATTTTGTGAGTTTTGTCAGATTAAATCACATCAAAGCCAGATTTAGATTAATCATAGCTATTAATCCAGGTTTGGATTAATATGTACACCAAAATTATTATTCCACCTCAACTAAACAGTGGTCAACTAAGCTGTACTGATGCTGTCCTTAAGGGGGCGCCGCATCGCATAAAAAGCACTAAGATGGTCAAGTTTTTCTAGAGCTAGAAAGCAAGTGGAGTTTTCTTTTCAAATATCTTTTTTATTATTATTTTCAAAAACAAGTTGGGAACTTAGACAAACACAAGAGCAGCCAAAGGTACAGTACTACTTGGTCTGTTTAGTGCCATTTGAAAAAGACACCGCCAACACTTCCAACGCACCAACCACCCCTACCCCATTGTAACTAAACAGTTTAATATCAAAGACGGATATAAAATACAAAAATTGTAAAATACAAAAATAATTAAAAAAAATTAAATAAGTAAATTTAAAAAAAGATTACATATACACGTTGAACTTCCATCTTCCGAAAATCTCTCCAAGTGTTTGATCGTCAGAAAGTGGGGGCGTGTTTAGGTTTTGAAAATCAATGAGAAAGGAATCCCAAGTGGTTTCAAATCTCTTTACCGTCCCTCGAATAGAATACCTGATTTTTTCAAGTTTTAGACAGGACATCAGGTCGCCTAGCCATTGAGTGTGAGTGGGCGGAACAGCGTCCTTCCAAGCAAGTGGACTTTTACCGATCTTGAATACGTTTTCACCTCTAATCCGAAAGGTTTTTTTAGGTCGAAAATTTACACAAGATTTCTGGCTTTGTCCACCATCAACAGAAGCCGTATCCGACTCTGTGTCATCCTAAGAACTAGTCCAGGATCCTCCCGATAGGGTCTATAAAGTGGCTTTTAAGTTGCAGCAAACATTGAGAGACAAATCTACACAACAAACTTTTAATCAAATCACATAAAAATACATTAGCTGTTAATATTTACAATAGTTACAACAAACAAAGGGGATTATTAGAAAAAAACTTAAGATGGCATTAAAATAGAGGTACTTTGCGTGGACAACTGTTTTTTAAGTGTCAATGCGGACAGATCACATTATGGGATAGGGATGGAGGTACACGTGTGACAATTTTCACTGTCTTATGTTCTGTCCACATAAACACTCATCAATGTAGTGACCTGTCCACATTAAAAAACGGATAGAGATATTTTGCGTGGACAGTTTTCACAGCGTTAATGCGGACAGTTCGGCGACGAGCTGATCTGAGGTCGGTCTGAGGCTTGGTTCGGCGCTCCAGCAGCGGCTCACCAGCTCTTTACAGCGACGTCCCGACTCGCACTGAGTGAACACGGCCTTGGACAGATCGGGCCGGAGATTGTAGGCGACCACCGCGTATATGACGTGCTGCCGGTCGCCTTCGTACGGCGTGTCGCGAGTGAGCAGCTGCCAGAAGGTGATGCCGAAAGAGTAAACGTCCGCCAGAGGAGTCACGTCGTCGCCCCGGAGCAGCTCGGGCGCGCGGTGCGTGTACGTTCCGCCGATCTCGTTCACTCGCATGGCAGATTCGTTGGCGTCGAATCGTCTACGTTCCAGTTTCAGAGAGCAGCCGAAATCCACCAGCTTGCACACCCCGGTCTCGGAGACCAGCACGTTGGCCGGTTTCACGTCCAGGTGCACGACGCCGTGCGCGTGCAAGTGCTGAAGGGCGCGCGCCACGTCGGCGGCGTAGCGCGCGCACACGTCCACGCGTAGCGGATCGGGGCTCCGGTAGATGAGCTGCTGCAGGTTGAGTTCACCGGCGAACTCCATCACGATGGTGCCGATGTTGTCTTTTTCGTTGGCGCCAAAGTGACCGAGCGGCGCCAACGTCGTGGCCGCGATCACGCGCACCAGATTTTCGTGGCGAAGGTGCGCCGCGTTCAGTTCGGCCCAGAAACTCTGGCGCGAAGCCAGTTTGTTCTTGGCGCACTTGAAGCGCTTCACTGCCACTGTCTCGCCGAAATACTTGGCCTTAAACACCAAACCGAATCCGCCGCAACCGATCGGCTCGAGGCTGTGCAGCTCGTGCCAATGGATCACTGAAGACCAGAGCCTGCATGCGACTTTGCCGCGAAACGCGCCGGGCGCATGGCGTGGAATCGCCTCTCCCACGTGCTTCGTCACTGGGCTGCTGCACGCGCCAAACCGTAGGCCGAAGTCCCGAGGCAGTAAGCGGGTAACGGGGATGGGAGACGGCATGTTGAGAAGCGCCAGGACCGGGAGCTCATTTTGGATTTGCCTCGCGCCTGTGAGGTCACATGACCATCCGGGTAGTGTCACGTGACTGCCCCCTACGGCCCCGTTTTTTCTCCGGGATAGGCTCCGGTCTCCGTGAAACCACGTGATTGGGATGAAGCGGTTCGTAGAATGAATGAATGAATGAATGAATAAATGAAGGATTTTATTAAACGCAGTGGTGGAGAGAGTACATAATATTTCTACTTAAGCACAAGTATAATTAAATTGATGAAATAATACCAAGTGATTATGTATTTGTTTGTGAAGTCAAGTTTTAAAAATGGTTTCACTAAAATTCAAGATTCTTTGTCACATGCAAATTACACAGGTACAACATGCAGTGAAATGTACCCTGATCCGCTCTTTAACCATGCAATTAAGGCAAAAATTTAAATATAAAATATTTTTTTTAAAAAGAAAAAGATATGGGTACTGTGTGGACTAACAATCACATATGCAGACATGTGTGCAACTTTGAAGAATAGATGTGGACTACAAAGCACTGATGTACCTCGCTCTGCATAGGGGCTTCTGCTAAATGTTGTAAATGTAAAACAAAAACAAAACAGAGGTCTGTGGAATAATAAAGTTTCATTTTTCAGTCACAAAAAGTGCGTACTAGGCTTATTTGCAGTTTACAGTTGAAGTTTCAGAATCCATCGATTCTTTCCGTTTGATATTGAGTCATTCTATGCCTTATTTGGATTATGTAGGTTATGACACTTCCATCTAGGGACATTCTGACATCCCTTGTTTTTGTGCAGGAGCCATTAAGCTCACCTGTTGTTACCCCGTTGCTAAGGGCTACGGGGGCTTTTCCTGGCGGTGACGTAAGGGGATTTCCACGCTGCCAGTGTTTTATTGCTACTCTAAAGTGAAACGAAATAGACAGAAACGTGCGGTAATTTGACAGTCGCTCACACACCAGCCGACTAGGCAGAAGCAAATCGGCAACATCGGAGCAACTTCGCCAACATTCGAACGACGTAATAAAGAACGTTTTCAAGTAGTGGTAGATTACTACCCGGAAATGAGTCTGTAGCACGGAGCTCGTCGCCGATTACACGTTTACAGGCAGAGCTCGAAGCCGTTGGAACCCTTTGTGCGGATCGTGCTGTCATGATCTCATCGGAACCCTCGTCTCGCATCCGAACAATCGGCAATGGAGGTAAAAGACTTAACTTTCTGACAGTTTTACCACAGTTTTACCACAGTTTTACCACCGATGCCATTTGTCGTGGTCTGGCTGTAAGAGGTTAATGACTTGGGCCTGTCGAATATACACACCGGCAGAAAGAGACGTGTTACAGGGAGAGATGTTCGCAACCAACCGGATTTTCTTCGCGTAAAACATGATGCAAACATGTCTCGAAACGGTAAATAACACGATATGAGGCTGTAGATGTAGAATGACGTCATTGCGCTTTACCGCGTAAGACAGGCCAGAGTTTGTTCAGTAGCGTATGCTGCAGGTAAACCTGCGGTGACAATATAATTTGTGTTTTTAAAGTTTTCTAAAAGTGAGAATGCTAAATGTGAAGTAGTTTTTCCGTCACGATGCCACTGCAGCTTTGTCTCTCGTCGCAGTTTGTCGCAGTATAGGGTGATGACTTTCAGTTTCACTTTCTCGTTCTCGTTGTACAATGTGTGAATAGACAACAATGGACCTAATTGCTGCGGTTTTCCTTCTCCACAGAGCTGGATGAACTCGGTGAGTAGAGCTGCAGGCATCACATCAACGGTCTGTGCTCTTTCTCCTTTTAAAAAAAAATGATATTTACACTTCTAATATGTGTGGCAGTTAGAGAACGATGATAAAAAAAAGAACAGGGGTTTTGCTTACATATCAATGAGGATGAAAAACTGAGCTGAAGAATAAACACGAGAAGTTATGCCTTCGTGTTCTATTTCTCAAGCTTTCACTGCTTTTTCCACTGATTTCAACGATCTTGGTTTGTAGAGCAGTTATTGGAATTTTGCTTTGATTAATTTGAGCGAACTGGATCAACCTTGGCCATATTTTATTAGCGATTTATTTGCACATTTAAAATGGCGTTGGGCATAAATTCTCAAGATTCAGTGATGTATAAAGTACACGAAACCCATACTAAAGCAAAAGATTTTTGCCAATCAAATCCAATCAAAGTATTTGTGTGTATTAGTAAACATTAGATATTACTCAAAGCCATTAATGTTTGACCAAACAAATCATAATACAATCGCAATTGCTTAATTCTTTTAACTCAAGTGCTTAAGACCAAACGGACACAAAAATCGTCGTCATGTTGGAAAGAGATCTGGGCATGAATTTGAGATTGCACCATCATTTAGATAACGGCCTGCAGGTGGGGATATCCCCATTTCAGTATTGGTTTCCAAAAGAAACCTCTCTTCTGAAGAAGAAAAAAGGGTGTAAAATGTGACAAGTGGCAACTGTTATAACCCACTGGTATAAAAAAAGCACATGACGGGCAAGTAAGCTAGTGAGTGAATGGAGCCAGTATTAACAATGCTCAGTCTAAGAATAAAGTACTCAAAATAATCCTACTCAAGAACTGTACATCTTTGTTAATTCTGCAAGTAGTTATTTTACCACAACCTACACACAATAGTTACACACATAGCCAGTTTCTTAGCCACACTTACGCTTGACAGCACAAACAAAGGCTTATTTGCCTTCTCAATAATGTTTTCACAGCTCTTATAGATGAATTCCTTGTGGAGAATACAAGAGAACTGAGACTCCCAGGACCTCCACCCCCTCCTCCAGACACTGATGTTCAGCATCGCACTCCAGGACCTACGGGCAGCCCGAGTGGCCCAGTGCTTGTGCCTAGAGGCACTGCTCCACAGGTCAGCATAAGGCTTGGAGATATGACCTCGAATCAAAATCATGATAAATTGAAAATTTTACCCCAGTTCCAATTAATTAACAGTTATTTTGTCTTGTTTTTGGGTTGGTTTGTTTTTTGCCCTCATAGTTCAGTGAAAATATTCAACTTTAAATTAAAGCTGGGATATTTTTTCTAATGAACGAGTGCATATCTTATCCTTGTGATGTTGAAAGAATTGAAGAAAACACTCTCAAATGTGATAGTAAGACTAGATAAGGCTGAGTCATGTGACAGCATGTGGTAGTGTGGTTTTTTAGGACGACAGTACATAAACAGACACTGGGGAAAGTATTAGCCTAATTGTTTATTTGAAGTATTATCAGCATTTCAAAAAGAATCAACGATTAGAGGTTCTGAAGGTCGGTTTTGATTCATTTTCGATTCATCGCCAAGCCCTTGGTCAGCTCCCAAACCGCCACAGTTTGCAAGTTTAAGATGAATCACCAGTCAATAAAATGTGACTTTTCAGGTTGGAATGTCCAAGTGAGGCCACAGGGCTCTAATAACTCACAAGAGGCGACGGGCATGAAATGTGTGTTCGAGTTGAGCAGTCAGGAGTCGGTCAGTTGTGTTTAACTTCCTTAAAACGGCTCTTTGTTTTTGCCCTTATTGTTTTGTCTGCCTTGTTTTTTTATTAACTTGTAAACGGTTGTCACAAAAGAGGTGGTGGCAGCTTGGTTGTAGGATATTCGTCAGTAGTTCAGGAGGCCATTTCGAGCTTCAAGTCCGGCTATATCTCATATCTCATACGTACATTTCCACTAAGCCTAGGGCTGGGCAACGTGACCTAAATCAATATTAGGATTTATTAGATCTCAGTTACGATTAATTATTTAGTTTTGAGGTATTTATAGGTTAGATTTATTGACCTCATAGCTCACTGACAGGGTTTGTACTGTAAATATGCAACTATAAAAGTTGGGATTTCTTTCCTAATGAAAGAGTGCATATCAGACTGGACAGAGTCAAGTGACAATTTCTGTTAAAGTATTTACAGAATTTAAAAAATAATCGTCATGATCAAAATGATGTCAATTAAAGGTTCTGAATATCAATTTTGATTCAATTTTCTTTAACCAATCCCCTGAGCAAAACCCCATCCCCAAGTTGCTCTGGATAAGTAACTAAAGTAAGCATGTTTGCAGTGAGTTTAGTCTAACCCCAGTTTACACTCAGTAGATTAGACAGTCCACATTTTTAAATATTTTCAGAACTTCTCACAATCATAATTTTTAGTTTGACGTGCCGGGCACCTTTTTTTCAGCCACGCGAAACTGGTTGGAAGTTGAAATCCGATGCCTCGTTTTAGCTGGTGATTTCTCTCTGCTCTCCTTTCGTGAGCCCCGCTCCCAGCACAAAGGACATGCATGCAACAGCCCCGCCTCTCTCCGCTCTCATTGGCTGATCTTCTTTCTGTGTTAGTTTCCTGTTTCTTCACCATGCTCCTCTAGGCCCCTGTTAGCCGTTCTTTGTGCTGGCGATCGCTGTCCTTCCTCAGGCATGTCCGGGCAATCTCTTTCTCTCGCCGTCTCTTTCTCTCTCAGCTGCTCGCCACTCCAAAAGAAAAAAAACCTTGCTTTTGTCTTCTTCCACTTCCTTCTTTGAACTTTTCTTGGCTGTCTGTTAGTTTGTGACTTCAAGGAAGAAGATGAACAGGCCGTTAGCTAACTTGTTTATATTCTGTGTGTTGGGTGGGGGTGTGTGTATGTGTGTGTGTGTGTGTGTATATGTGTCTTCCCCCTCTGGCCTGCATCCGTCTCTCAGTTCTTTCTCTTTCTCTTTCATTGTAGATGAAGGGCTTTAACGTACTGTCTTACTTTTTTAACAGTGTTAAAGGAAGAGTATGTTTAATTTGTCATGGCTTAATGAAATCTTGCTTTTGGGTATTGAGGTAGCTTATATAAAAGGTAGACATGTATGTATGAAATGACTTTCAGGTTAATAATTATTGGTCAGTTTAAGACAGTAAAATATTTTGTATAAATCTTTTGGACATATAAACATTGTTATTGGTGGGAACATATTTTCTGACTTTATTTTGATCGTGTCAAGGCTGCTGTTCCAAGTCAAATACTAGGAAATGCACTTTGATGTTTCGCACCCATTGCAAAGTTTGAAAACGGGTGTGAAAGCCTGGAATTGTTTCCCAAATTTTCTGTATTTTTCTCTCTCTTAGCGCCCCAGAGTCTTCTCCCCCGCGTCCAACACCGTCCCCAGAGTAATGGCCTCGGCGGCCCGCAGCTCTAAAGGTTCAGCTCAGCGGCGCGGCGCAGCAGCTGCCCCGAGGAACACTCGGCTCTCCAACACCGGCACTGAGCAGCTGGAGCGGCTCCTAGACAAACCCCAGCTGGTGGTGGTGGAGCAGCCGAAAGAGCGAGGCATGAGGTTCCGCTACGAGTGTGAGGGCCGATCGGCCGGCAGCATCCTGGGGGCCTCCAGCACCGAGGTCAACAAAACCCTGCCGGCCATTGAGGTAAGGGGGTCTGGGGGGGAAGTACCATGAAAAAGTTCATGGTTAAAGTATCTTGAGGTTAAAGAATCTTGATGTTCACAGCTGAAAGATCTTGAAGTTCTCAGTTAAAGAATCTTGAATTTCTCAGTTTGAGAATCTTGAAGTTCACAGCTAAAGAATCTTGAAGTTCTCAGTTAAAGAATGTTGAAGTTCTCAGTTTAAGAATCTTGAAGTTCACAGCTAAAGAATCTTGAAGTTCACAGCTAAAGAATCTTGAAGTTCTCAATTTAAGAATCTTGAAGTTCTCAATTTAAGAATCTTGAAGTTCTCAGTTTAAGAATCTTGAAGTTCTCAGTTAAAGAATCTTGAAATTCTCAGTTAAAGAATCTTGAAGTTCTCAGTTGAAGAATCTTGAAGTTCACAGCTAAAGAATGTTGAAGTTCTCAGTTTAAGAATCTTGAAGTTCTCAGTTTAAGAATCTTGAAGTTCACAGCTAAAGAATCTTGAAGTTCTCAGTTTAACAATGTTGAAGTTCTCAGTTTAACAATCTGGAAGTTCACAGTTTAACAATCTGGAAGTTCACAGTTTAACAATCTGGAAGTTCACAGCTTAACAATCTGGAAGTTCACAGTTTAACAATCTGGAAGTTCACAGCTTAACAATCTTGAAGACTCTGGAATCTTGAATCTTAATTTTTAGCTGTGAACCTTGAGATTCTTTATCTACAACATAAAAGTTTTACACGTACAGCATCTGATGCAATGCAAACCTGGTCCTCTACTGAGATTGTGCAAGTCGTTATTAGAAATGTATTAAATTGAATTTAACTTCAAGAATTAGAGGAAAAGCTAATACTAAAAATATAGAAAGAAATAACTAAAAATAAATATTTCTTAAAATAAAATTGTAAAACAAATCTAACATTTTTGGTGAAACTAAAGATGACTTTTTTATATCAAGTACAAGATTCTATCTTTCTTAAATTGGGTTGTGTAGCTAATTTTATACTTTTTACAAAAACATTGATTCAATCTTGATTAATTAATTATGGAGGGACTCAACTAGTCACTAACTTTCTTTTCCAAATAATGGGTAATAATTTCCATTGTCATTGAGACTTGATGATGATAATTCCATGACACAGTGAATGGTTCTAAATTGAGGCTATTGTATTAAAATACACCAAGTGGTATATTATGAATCAGCATCTTTGTCGTTTATATGCTGGTTCTAAAACGTGGGTCTGTTGTTTTCTATTTGAATATGTGAATGCATTTGAATTATACCCAAATTACTGATTTGCCTGCAGTAGAAGTGTTGAAAGGGGCGGTTTTGGAATGCACCCTCTACCCCAGCTTAAAGAGGGGCTTCCCCCATTGTGGTCTCTCTGAGTGGCTAAACAGCGTTTGTCGCCACCATAAATGTGTCAAACTCGAGGGAGTGAAAAAAGAAAGTCCCAGTGTGAAAAGTAAGCCGTTGGTGCATTGCGAAGTAGGGAATTACCATTCACAAATAAACAGAACTCACTGTTTCCACTTCCAAGCTCTAGAAATGCGTTTATGCAGTAGAGTCTTGCACTGTGAGTCAAAAAGGAACCCTTTTCCCCATTATTTCGGCAAACGATGATGTAAATTCTTTCATGTTGCATTGAGGATTAAATTTTGCAACAAACTAAACTATTATATTGCTCACCAAAACTTAAATGCGGGACTACAATCTCTGGCAAAAACTGCAAAAAACAAAAATGTTTGGAACAGTCTTGAGCAAGACCAAGTCGTGATGGTCCGTGCAAAAGGGGGGGCATTTTGAACATTGCAATGACAGATAATTATTGTTGAACTTGTCCATAAATTTACATTTTATTGTTCACCGTTAAAGTTCTCATGTTATGAAAATATCACGGTTTGCGATTGTGTCATTTCAGGATGTTGTAGCTACACGTTTAAGGTGTGGTGGACATTTAGCAGGCGCTCTTATCTAGCGCGACTTCCATTTCCAAATTTCCCGGGACAGTCTCCCTAAGAACAACTTGGGGTTAAGGGTCTTACTCAGGGACCCAATGATGGTAGTGCTGGGGGTAGGATTCGAAACATCTTGGTCCAGAGGCGAGTATCCTAACCACTAGACCACCACCACCATCACCATCACACTGGGGGAAAGTGTAGTAATCGTCACAAGTCGAATTCTGAATGCAACTCTGAAAGAATTTTTTAAAGAATCGTCAACATTTGCAGAAGTTATGGCCAAAAGTGCCCGTTTTTTGACTCAACTTATATATCAACCTGATTTAAGACGTCTTCTCTCGCTTCTGTGAACAGCTCCAAGGGCCCATCGAAGGGATTAAACATGTGAAGGTCACCGTGTCCCTTGTGACTAAAGACATCCCTTACCGACCGCACCCTCACTGTCTGGTGGGGAAAGATTGTTCTGATGGAATTTGCGTCGTCTCCTTCAACCCACACACAACACGCCGCCACAGGTACGCATTACGTCCGACTCACTTAAAAAGAACTTCTAACTTGTTATTACTAGCGAATCCACCTTTGTCTGTTCAGGCCTTAAAATTTGAGTTTTCGGTTTAAGTTTTCTTTCACCTAAAGTTTCACTCTAGTTATAATCTGTATTTTACCGGCCAAGGCATTACGAGCAATTTCTTATTTACAGCATTATCCAGGGGTGCGTTTCCCAAAAGCATGTAACCTAGTGTACATTAGAAACTAACATAGTGTAAATTAGCATAGTGTTCATTAGCAACTAACATAGTATACATTAGCATAGTGTACATTAGCAACAAACAGTGTACATTAGCAACTAGCATAGTGTACATTAGCAACTAACATAGTGTAAATTAGCCTAGTGCTCATTAGCAACTAACAGTGTAAATTAGCATAGTGCTCATTAGCAACTAACATAGTATACATTATAGTGTACATTAGCAACTAACAGTGTACATTAGCAACTAGCATAGTGTACATTAGCAAACAACCGTGTACATTAGCATAGTGTACATTAGCAACTAGCATAGTGTACATTAGCATAGTGCACATTAGCAACTAACATAGTGTAAATTAGCATAGTGTTCATTAGCAACTAACAGTGTACATCAGCAACTAACAGTGTACATTAGCATAGTGTACATTAGCAACTAACAGTGTACATTAGCATAGTGTACATTAGCAACTAACAGTGTAAATTAGCATAGTGTTCATGAGCAACTAACAGTGTACATTAGCAACTAACAGTGTACATTAGCATAGTGTACATTAGCAACTAACAGTGTACATTAGCATAGTGTACATTAGCAACTATGCTGCTGGGAAACGCACTCCAGAGCGAGTTCCATTCTAAGGACAGTCTCCCTGAAGCGACTTGGGGTTTAGGGTCTTGCTCGGAGGGGGGGAATCCGAAAAGTCATTGAAGACACACTTAAAATCAAAATAGACCACAGGTTTTCAACCGGTGGTCCGCGGCGGCATTGCAGGTGGTCTGTGACATGCAATCAAGTTTCACTTCTGAATTACTATTTAATTATTTCATTTGATTAATTTTTCAAAAACATCTCCAGGCATGTTTTAGGCATCTTTATAAATGAATGCCTTTAATGCAAACATTGGCCCAACTAACACACGCGGGCACGTAGACTACCGGTCGGTCTGAATGGTGGTCCCTGGGACACAACCAGTTGAAAGCCGCTGAAATAGAGCATTAAACGGAATTTGCAGATGTCTTTAAGCTAATTCTGAGGACTGTGTATTGTACGAACGCATGGAGATTATCTGTAATAACTGAGATTAAGATTAAGTAGGGCGGTGAGTTAGTGAATTAAAGTGAGTGATTATTTGTCATCGTGAACACACCACAGCCTCGCACACGGTGCACCACAACGAAATGTGACCTCTGCATTTGACCCATCTGTGAAGAAGCAGTGTGCAGGGATAGAGCAGTGCTTGTGGACGGTAACTTGCTCATGAGTACCTCAGTGGTACCCTTACTGGTCCGGGACTTGAACCGGCGATCTTCCGATCACGGGGCCGACTCCTTTATCGTTACACTGCCAACTGCACCTAAGTAGCCAGAGCGGTTGACTGAGGAGTACAGAAAGCACAGGTGTATCAGGCTTCTGAAGTGTTCCACAACGTTTTAGCGGCAGACGTGATAGAGGAACAATTTATATGCAGACAGCCAAGTTTTGCCATGATCTTAGACTGGATGTGGTGAGAAAAGGACAAAGTGGTATCTGCCCATGTCAGTGGCCCACTGCTCCTTTACGGACGGGTCGAATGCAGAGGTTGCATTTCGGTGTGTGCTGCGCTGTGGTGTGTTCCCAATGACAAATAATCCCTCACTTTCACATATGTGACTCTGCACGGCAAAACCAGTCGCTTGTCGCAACGGAGGTTTCCGAGAAAAACGACCGTTTATATTGCGTAGGGTAAAATTTGGGATTTTTTGTTTTTAGTGTTTTGAAACAGTGGACGGTCTATACTGTTGGGAATAAATTTGGCTGAAAAACGTACTCTTTCCATCCTAAAAACGTGACTTTCTTGAGGTGAGGAATTCAATTCCAGCAGAATGTTAAAAGTTTCTGTTTTGACCGCTCTACTGAAGATATTTACGGTAAATCCACTGCTTGACTAGCGTGAAGATATTTCTCCGGAATCCATCTCCGTCTCCCGACTTCAGTTAACCTAACGCAGGTAGGCTATCCGTGTGGCTGTGAATGCAGAATAGGCTAGCGTAAATGCAAACGTAGCCGCGACCGCACCAAGCGTCTGTGATTGCTTCGGCGATAGTCAACTTCAAAGGCAGATTTCTCCGTTTCTCACTTGGCGTAAACAGGAGAAACCCGACCCCTTTGAATGTTAATATCTCAGTCATACGTCGTCCCATTCATTCAATATAGGTATCGTTTTGAAGGTTGATTTATCCTTTCGTGAAAACATAATAATTTTGAAAATTTGTGACAAGCGACTGGTTTTGCCATGCAGAGTCACATATTGAGTTGTGTCTAAAATTGGAAAGTTGTGGAAGTGAAAATGATTAGTACCAGAAATTTCTTGATTTCTTGCCATTATAGTTTGTCTGAGTCTCGACAGTTGATCTTAATGTGCGTCGCCTTTCTTTTTCCTCAATACTTTGGATCAGCTGAAGTTGATGTTTAAACCAACTAATCAAACGGCTAACTATTTTTTTGGTTTTTGTGGTTTAGTTTTGTAAATTTAGGCATCCAGTGTGTTCGAAGGAAGGAATTAGATGCGTCACTGAAAAGGAGGAGGAATAAAAATATAGATCCATTTAACAGTAAGTTTCAGCAATAATATGCACATCGGTAAACTCTACTTGGAATCTTAAAACAATGTCTTTTTTCTTATCATTTTAAAGAGACTAAAAGAGTATTATATAAGATCGTGCTGAATGGAGTAGTTGGAAGATACTTAATTTTCGCTCTATTTATTTTCTCTCGTATCTTACAGCCGGTCACACGAAGAGCATTGAGGACATGGACATGAACGTTGTGAGGCTGTGTTTCCAGTGTGAACTGGAGAGAGATGATGGAGATCGTATACATCTGGGGCCGGTGGTCTCTAACCCCATCTATGACAAGAGTAAGACCCTGCAGTACTTGTAAAAATGTAGTTTTTGAAGAATTTTTGACCATTAAGGCAAACCTTTAAACCGCCCTCCCCTTTGGTCTGATAATATGTAGCACAAAAAGGTCAGGCATAAAAAGGCGGGTTTGGATCCGCAAATTGAAGCTGTTCCAACATCAAAAACAGAAAACGCATTGAATCGTAAAAAATCTGAAACGTGAAGTCTTAAAGAAGTGAAGAATTTTCCATCACTTAAAATGTCATTGCACGCTTCATGTGATGGGTATAGCGTCATCCACACCAACAAAACTGCCTTGTTCTCAAAACAGAAGTTCCTCATTCTCTCAAAAGGACGTTCCTGTGTTGATTCACGTTCCGCCATACAAAAGAAAAAAACGGTGTTGCAGAGATGAAAGCCGCATTAAGCTGAATCACTCTCTCAGACTTTTTGAAACTCGCAATCACTTTGCCATTGCGTCATAGCAGAGGGGAGATCTACTGACTGGGATTAAACAGTCGATATTTTTAGATGAAACACAGCTGCATCTTTTTGATCCGAAATGCCCAGTAGATCCTCACGGTAGAACCTCAATTAGGCTGTAACGTACTACATGAACGAGTCTTTTCACGTCATCACATCACACATTTGGTGACCGGAGGGTTCAAGGTACTGTTGCCAAACACTGCTCCCCCCGGCGATGTATCAGATCCCCACTGCTCCTTCACGGACGTATTCTCTACCGATAAAAGACCAGTTTGGTCAACACACGTCTTTAAAACTTATGTTTCTGCATCTGCTTAAAAGTCTGTCTCCACTCGGACCTGATGATGACCTTTACCGAGCTGTTCACCAAAATGTGTTGCATACTAATATGACGTGCTGATTAATTCTTTGTGTTTTTTCGTGTTGCAGAAGCTACAACAACAGCGGAGCTCAAAATTAACCGGCTAAACGTGGTCCGGGGCCCCTGCACGGGGAAGACGGAGATTTACATGCTGTGTGACAAAGTGCAGAAAGGTGAGTGATTTATATATTACATATCTAATTATATATTTCTATTATTTTCTGCGTTGAAGATGAATATTACAATAATCAAAATGATGTGGAAACACATAAGGAATTATGCAACGAAAAAGTGTTAAACAAACCAGAATGTTTTATATTTTAGACGCAGCACGACATCTAGGGCTGCAACAACTAATCGATTAAATCGATTATTGAGATAGTTGGCAACTAATTTAATAATCGATTAGTTGGGTCTACGTTATTACACACATACGTACAGCGGCTACCCGCTAATGTGGGGGCAGTAAGCTAACCAAAGCCGCGGCGGCAGTGAAGCAGCGTTAAGCTGGATGCCGACCACCGTGAAAGAAGAATAAGAAGGAGACGTCGTGTCTTGCCGTCACAAAAACGGAAGTAATCGCGTAGAAACACACGAATGACAGTTTTCCCGATGTAAACACACGTTACACATGTTAGCACGCACGACTCTCTCAGGGAAGTCATTCACTAAAGCGTTCCAGTTCAGTCAAATCTTCCCATTTATTACAGACAAAACTCATTTTTAGCTGATAAATAACAGCAACCAGCGTTCTACCCACAATACAGACATTCCACATGATATTTGCAGTGATTATTCCGACGCATTATCATGACGCGACTCATGTGGAACGCCATCTTGCGCAAAAATGTAGTTCTCTCCCAGAAATGAGTCAAAAATGAGTCCAAATTGGATAAAAACCACCAAAACTTCAATATTTCTTCATTTTCAATTAATCAGTTTTTTTTTTCATTTTATAATGTTGGAGAATTAAAAATAAACTTAGAAAAATAGAAATACAGTTTAGTTGATTAAAAATTGCTGTAAATGAGAGTTTTCCCTTTTTAATCAATTAATAATGGATTAATTGAGAAAATAATCGACAGATTAACAGCGTTAGTTGCAGCTCTAACGTCATCACTTTCCTTCTTGGTCAAATAGCCCTTACATAGCCCGGAGGTGTGTTTGGGGACATTAAAAAAAACAATGATGGTCCCACTAAGCGCAGACCAGATGGGATGGCATGTCGCTGTGGTAGCCATGCTGGTTAAGTGCGTTGAATTTTGAATAAATCACCAACCGTGTCACCAGCAAAACACTCCCCACACCATCACACCTCCTCCTCCATGCTTCACGGTGGGAACCAGACGTGTAGGAACCACCCGCTCACGTTTTATGTGTCTCACAAGGACACGGGGTGGATCGGTTTGATGGTTTTTGCGACCACACTTGCGGATACGTTCAACGTTCTTGAAAATTCTCCGGATTGAGTTTGAGTGGTCTATTCAGTGCGTACCAACCCTACCTCTGCACAACACAACTGATGCTCTCAAACAAACGTACGAGGGTATTTCTGAAAACGGAGGTTTTTCTATGCGCTCTGGCCTTTCGTACACACGTAAAAGTTTTGGGTCAGTGAAAAAGGAGTTTTTTGAAAACTCCATTTCTGCGTTTAGGTGTGGACAAGAAGAACGAAGATTTTGAAAAACGGACCGTTTCGCACCACGCTGCGCGCCACTCATATGATGTCACAGTATGCACCGTGTCTACGTTAGGTTTTCATCTCCAACGCCCGACGTTTACAACGTACTACCGCTCTCAACCTTGTTCGAAGTTTTGGCGTGTTTATACTTATGCGCGGAGTTACTGTCCCCCAGTATGAAGGACATAGACGTCAGAGTCAGCTTCGGATGCTATTATATTCAACACAGACACTGTCTCTACCCAGCGCCCGCTGCCAACATCGTCGCCGGTTTTGGACGAGACCCGGTGGGAACAGTGATTGGTGGGACAACTTTGAAAAGGAGCTCGTGCTTCCACAAGAACGGCGAGAGAATTTTCGCATGTTGAGGACGTTGGCGTGCTTTTGACAGCGTTGTTTGTGATTGCGTGTGGACGGGGATATTTCTGAAAACGTGCTCGTGTGGACGCGATTTAAAAAAAAAAAAGAAAACGGAAAATCTCCGTTTTCAGAAATACCCGCGCACGTGTGGACATGGCCTAAGAAGGCAAGAAATTCCACTAATGAACCCGTGACAAGCCACGCCCGTCATTCACCATTCGAATTCGATCCAGTTTTAAAAGGGGGCTAAAATGAAACGGATCATTTTTATGGCTTAATATATGATTTAAAATGTCTGCATGGGTTCTCCCTTCTTTGATTCATCGCTTGAAATGCACATGGACTTCTTCAAGACGTTTCACTTCTCATTCAAAAGGCTTGTTCGGTCCTAAAAACTTGATCTTGGCAATGATTTGTACATTTTTGTCTGTGTGTGGTTTTTACAATGAACTCAGATGACATCGAGATCATCTTCAGCCTGGGGAACTGGGAGGCCAAGGCGGAGTTTGCGCAGACCGACGTGCACCGGCAGATCGCCATCGTCTTCAAATCGCCGGCGTACCAAGAGCAGGACATTGCGGAGGAGGTGGAGGTGAACGTGAGCCTGCGCCGGATGTCCGACCGCATGTACAGCGAGCCGGTTAAATTCACCTACCTGCCCTGCAACACAGGTTAGCGGCCTGACCAAACACCCACCGCCCTGAGTCACACAACACGGCCGGGGATTCTTAATGTCGAAAAGAGAGGGAGGTTATTAACCAAATGACACTTGGCTGAAAAACCCCCGGTTAGCCCGAGCAAAGAAACAAAACACTTTCATTTTAAGATGTTTTTTTTAACATTAACATAGTCATTAACATAATCGTGCAGTGGCTTGTGTTTGAGTGGGAGTACTATTAATAATAAACGGAATCGATACTACATTGGTATGTGAGTAACAAAACACATGTCGCAATACGTACTGTGCCATTTGGATCGTTTTCAAGAAGTAAAAAAATCCCAACTTCTTTTATATCAAACTCAAAATTGCCAAAATAAACCACAAAGTCTGGTGTTTTTTTCAGGAGCCATATAGCGTTCGGGTAACATTTTTCTAAACTGTATTTATATTTAAAAAGTGGCAATTTTTCCATTTTTCATTATTAAATTCACTCATAGCCTCTTATTGGATGCCATGGACGACTTGGTAAAATATTAGTGAAAGGTTTCTAATTCGGCAAACTTGTTAGCCATGATCCTGTAAAACTGAAAGTGACTGAGATCTTTTTGGCAGTTGCCACAGTGAAAGAGACACAGTAAAAAAAATTACGTACAGTTGGCCCTCGTTTATCACGGTTAATCAGTTCCAGACTCTACCACGATAAGTGAATTTCCGCGAAGTAGGATTTTTTATTTAGAAATCGAACATTTTCATAGTTAGAGCATAGAAAACCTGTTTTACGACCTTCTAAATACGGGTTTTAACGTTAGTAGAGCCTTCTAGACATGAAATAACAGCCTTTAGTCACCATTACACTCGTATTACCCAATATATTAGACAAAATAAGAGAAAATAAGACATATTAGACGTTACAAATATATTATTATTATTATTAGTGTACATTTAATTACATACACACAGTTCTTACACGCAACCACTAACCTATGAAAATAGTGCTTGTTCGATGCTTCCCGTGCGTAGCGATGTAGACGCGTGTATGAGAGAGACGAACGTACGTGAGGTTGAGCCGAGGAGTGGTCGAGCGGCTGCACCTGGCGTTGAAGGATTTACGGGGGTACAGTAATTTTAATTTTAATTGTAACACAGGGGTGTATAATTGACAACCGTGCGCGCGCTGTATCATTTTCACTGTCTCGATTAACTTTTTAAAGAATATATTTGAAAAGCCGAGATAGAGTGAAGCCGCGAAAGTCGAAGCGTGAAGTGGCGAGGGACGACTGTACTGGTTTCGATTAAGATCCTACCTTTGAATTAATTTTCATGTTTTGTTTATTTGGTTATTTTATTGTATATTTCCTATTTCTATTATCATCCCTGCCTTGCCCGTAAAATAGCCATTGTTTGCTAAAATGGTATTCAAATTAACCAAAAAAAAATCTTCATTTATTGCAACTCAAAACAATAATTTACGTAATTTCAACTTTTTCTGAGTCGTCAGTGTTACCAGGTTTTCAGTCAGTTCACCTAACTGGAAATTTGGAAGTTGCTCTGGAGAAGAGCATGTTCTCTGGAGTATGGAACGTTACTGACCTTGAGGCTTGATGATAGATAAAATGAATTTACAGTTAACTGATAGGATCTTTTCCCTGACGTTTGATGCGCAGATCCATACGAAGTCAACCGCAAGAGGAAAATCAAATCAGACGTGAAGTTCAGCGAGGAGTGCTGTGCCATGCCGGGTAGGCAATTTTGTCTCATCACAACCAAAGTCTGCATATCATTCAGCATGTTTCGTTTAATCATTCCCGTGTGGTTTCTCGTTCAGCTCTGGACATAACGATGCAGGAGCCGTCATTGCCTCAGCAGTACGATCCGTTCAGCTACGCCACCTCCGACTTCCCCGGTCCGTCTGCGTCCTTCAGCCAGGACGAGAGCCCGTCTGTTTTTCCGCAGATGCCGGATGAGATCCACTACCCAGACGACGACCACAGGCAGGAGGACAGCTGCGTCAGTCTGGACCCCGACACCATGAACAACATCCTCTTCAGCCTCAAAGAGTGCCTCGGTGCACAGAGCTTCCTTCAACTTTTCAACAACCCGGATCCCAACTCCAACTTCGTGTCCGACAGCGCAGATGCAAACCTCAACCCTCCCGACAGGCAAGCTCAGATGCAGTTTAGCGAGCCGCAGTACAACCAAATGGTCAGCACAGGGCAACAATTCCTCCCGGATCACGAGGTTTTACCTCCGGATTTGCAGGGCATTTACTCGGCTCGGATCAAGGACGAAAACGACGAGGAGTCCTGAGGGCTCCGGGAGACGTTCCCGTAAAAAGCGGTACTCTTAGAACTCTCGAGTGTGCGAGTATGTTTAGATCCACTAGATTCCGTAAAAGTTCTTGAGGGTAAACGGAACGAGACGGGACAGGAGAGGAAAGCATCCCATCCGAGTCAGTTGAACCGAGCCTACAAAGTCCTACAAAACTTATGCGGCTTGTTTGGTTTTCATGCAGTGAACTGTGCACTCATGCTAAGGCATTTTTTCCAAATTTGGGAGAAATCACATTGCTGAAAAGAACTATGATGGTGATGACGCAGGCACCAGGGACAAACGTGGAGCCTTGCACAAAGAAAATGGACACAATGCACACTGTTCCAGTCCTTTTTTCCCCCCAACTGCTTCTTGATGCAGGTACATTCACGACAGCATTGCTGTAAGACGTTTTCCCCACTGGGCCAGATTTTCACGCTCGTTACATTTCATATCTGTGTAAGACAAATATATGTACCAACCTGTCCAAATTTTAGGTTATTGTAACTGTTGGAATAACAGTAGATAATGAAATGTGTTAAGTCCTAGCATTATTTCACCCCCCCCCAAATCGTTTTAGCATGACCACAAGTCGATTCAACGCAGACTCCCGCCCTGCTGGTCGAAAGTTTTGTAGATTCCCACGCCTAAAAAACGTGGCAGGCTAGAAACCGTGAATGTATCGTTGAGTGCTGAAGCCTTGTGTGTAATTTTGCTTCTAGAATATTTCATAGTAAGCTGTGAGCAAGGTTTACTGTCCCTGCTTTGTGGAAAACAATGTAAATATCTATGTCTCATATTAAAATATTGACCTGGAAATTATTTTTTCGGTTTTAAATGTCATTGACTGTATAATTCCTAATTACCATCACTTATTTACACTCACGGGAATAACAGTTTGTAACAACATTATTTTTATCAGCAACGTGTAATCTAACAAATCAGTTTTTCCATCGGTACAATGCTGTTACATTTACCACTCTTACATTTACTGTACTCTTATCCAGAGCGACGTACAACAGTACTTTGAAGTCCACGAATGATTACCATTACCGTAACTCGGCAGCATCAGAAACATTTGTTATGGGGTTGTTGGGGACCACACACAATGGCGGGGGTCTGCGGGAAATCCCCCAGAAAATTTTTGATTAAGTCGATGCCATCTCCTGCATCTTTTAACAGATTGTTAGACACATATTTTCACCTCCAGAAGTAAACACTTGATTAAATGACTATTTCAGAGACAGATTCGACAATAGGTCCTCAGTCAACTAGTTCATATATGCATCAACCTGTTTTTAAACCCAATGCTATGACTAAGATAATGAAATTAATTTGACACAATTTATCACCAACATGGCAGGGTTGGTCTAGTTTCATGAGAGGTTGTGGTCACCTTGTTTGAACCCGAAAGTCTTCTTATCATCTGAATTTAAAAAATGAAAGAACCAAGCACTATCTTATGCGGAAAAGGCTGAAACTGGATGCGCTTATTTTATTCTTGCTGATAATAAGAATACCAGCAAATGGCACTCCGTCCACTATACTACTAGGCGTTGCTGACGCTAGTAAATTACAGAAGTACTCAGATCCTTTGGTCACTGTATGCATTTTCAGATCAATAAATATCACCAGAGAGAACTTGGCCTCATTCTTGGCCTTCCAATAGGGTCTACCTGTGGAAAACAAGTTTGTGATAGTTTTTATGTCATCGTTGAATTTGGATTTTCTAACGCTGACTAGCCAGCTAGCTGCGCTAACCTTTCCATAAGAAAACCAAAAGTGTCCTGTGGGGAAATTGCGACTTACCTTTCCGCTTCTTTGTCAAGAATCTCCTTACGTCCATCGTGCCTGGGGAGGAAGCAGATATTGCAAACAGTTGGTCGTCAGCCAAATTCTACTGTATAGAATGTGACTACTGAACTACTTTTTTTTAAATTGGAATTTGGATTCTATAATGGAAGCGTGTGACGATAAGAGGTGTTTGTTTTACTCACAGTAAACAAGGTAAAACTTCTTCCTAATTTTTCATTGTTTAGTTGAATTTAACATCAATTTAACGTGACCTTGGGCTAATTTTGAGGGAAGTGTAACCAAAGAATAAGGTTTTAGCAAAAGCTGGACATTGTGAGAGGGCATTGAGGCTGGCGTTACCTCCTCCAGCCGAGAGCAGCCCGCACTTGACGCTTCTCGTTTATGCTCGCGCGCTGTGAGTTGTTGTAGGTAACCAGGAAAACCTGGAGTGGATCATCAATGGTATGGGTATTCTCTTATCGATCAAGTGGAATGGATTCTTTGGCCAAGCAATAGAAACAACGCTGGGTGGACTAATATTTACTAATATTTACTAAGAATATATCAGGGCGGGCAATTCCAGTCCTAGAAGGTCAGAATCCAGCAGGTTTTCCATCGTACTTGACCTGAGACTATTTACAGTTGGTTTCAGGCAGAGGTTCAGCAGGTTGGATGGAAAACCTCCAGGACACCGTCCCTCCAGGACTGGAATTGGGGGGAAATGGCCGCGACGCTTATGCTGTCACCGTTACTGTTACTGAGGACCACCAATGAGAATAATAAAATGAGACAGCCGAATGAGTTATGATGATTGGCTGAGGAAGATTAATATTTCATGGTAAGCCAACCCCAAATTGTGCGGGTGTTCACACAAACACAAACGAGCAAGAGATACACGCAGCAATGACGAGTCCACAGAAGGAAGGTAGCATTATAAATCTGCCAGACATTATTGACCCCTCACTGAGATAAAAGGCAAGAATGTATACACTGCTCGGCATAAAAAAAAACAGGCAAGCACACTTTATTGCATGTTTTTTTTTTTTTTTTTTTTAATCTTTTTTAACAAATACAGGTGAAATAACAGTGTTGAACAATATTGAAGCGCGGTCTGTAGCCAGTGAATCATTGTTTGTCTTTAGAAGACTCTTAATGTCAAAGTCTTTCACAGTGTGCTGCGTCAGTGCTGTTCCATTCATGTCTGATTGCTTCCCACAACTAGTCAGTGATCCTAAATTATCTGCGATTAAGTGTGGCCTTGATGTGTGCCAACGTGTAACTTATTCGGACACTAATCAAAGTTTAATGAGCCTACAACTAGAAGCTGCCGGCTCTCATCAGTGCCTTAAGACTTAAGTGTTTGTGTTAACAGTGTTCCCTATTGTTATGCTCTGCCTAAAGGATGATGCGGTACATATAGAAACTGTGATCAAATATGTACAGAAATTGTGAAAAACTCTGTTTTGCATTAAACGCCTCTCATCACACGCTTCCATTACAGAATCCAAATTCCTTTCCTTTTTTTTAAATGTAACGCAATAGTTACTTTCCCTTGTAACATGCCCAACACTGCTTATTTGTCTTAGGGATGGTGTGTGTTACAAGTTTCCACTGCATTTCACTAGCATATTGTTTTATTCAACCTGCTGGTAACTCAACCTCTTCCTCTTCCCTCCCACATACTAATGAACTCAAGAACACAATGTAGCTTCCGTATTCCACAATTTGAGGTTAATTTTGACTCTATTAATAGAGATACAAATAACCAAACATCTCCTTTTACTGATTCTCATCATCTAGTTGGAGTGAGTAAAAAATATTCTGGTAATTGTTCTGGTTGAGACAACTTGGGTCAGCTTTGCCATCCAGTTAATGATTAATTTTTAAAAAAGTAAAGCTTTTGACCTTTCTGATTTTTCACAAACAGAAACTTACAGCACTCCCCGTTCACTTATGTCCAGATCTGACACAAATCTCGGCACAGCGCCACAGGGGAAACTCCGCCGTTGAGAAAGGGTTCAGTGTAAACTGGTGTAGCCACAGGGCTTCCTCGTTTGATGGCCGTGTGCGCTACATTTTCACCGTTCACAGCATCCAAACAGGTTCTGATGTGCAAAATGTTCTATTGCTACAGACAAAAAAAATAATCTGGAAATTCCCTCAACACATTTTTCCAGTGGGTGTATCTAATAGACATCTTCCATAGTCAAATGATGAGCTATACCATTGTTTTAAAAATGGTTTGAGAGTTTTAGGCTTGAAGTCATTCCATTTAACCTCAATTGACCTCATTCACCAATGTTGATTTCTCAGATTTGTTGTTAAGAAAGTAGACATTTCAATTGTATAATATTACACAAGTAAAGAATTGAAGAAAACCAAATGACACAATGTTTGCACAGACATCCATGCTATAAAATTTGTGTAAGAGCGATGTTCAGAATTTGTAGATTATGTTCTTACCTGGGAACAAATTGTGAATAAACTTTGGTGAATGCCAAAATTTTCATGAAAACTGGGCAACAAAACGGTCAGTGAATGAGGTTCAATAATTGCTCCAACCAGCCTTCAAAATCGTAGATACTGTTGTTTAAAGCAGGGGTCCCCAACCACTGGGCCGCAGACCAGTACCGGTAAACTGTTTTATTTAACACTTCTATCTGTGGCTCGTAGAAACGGTAAGGCAACTCAGGTGTTGGAACAGGTTAAATATTATGCACTTAATTATTTTTTTTTGTTTTGTTACACGTCTCACTCCCGAGAGTGAGGAGTGAGATGTGTAACATCTGTTTTTTATAAACAGATAGATATAGGATTTTGAAGTTGTTGCACCTGTTATCTATACAAACAGTTTTGCGGTTAAGGCCTGACCTGGGATGACACAGCAGCTTCACTGAGTTATGACGTCACATGTCGGAATGACTGCCACCTGCTGGTGCACAGCGCAGTCCAGCTGCAGTCAAATAACTGGCACAACTCATTTCAGGTGTTAAATTTACACATGAGAATGAGTTTATTAATGTTGTTCAATATTTACAGGATGAAGGCATGTTGTAACTGCCAGCAATAAAAAAAAATCATAATTACGCCCAAAATAAATAATCTTTTTCCATTTTCAAATGTCATCAGTCCTTTTTCACAATCTGGGGTTCTGACAGCTTTTGTAGGGCAATTTCCTTCACAAGGTTTTCCACACAGCTCTTGTAGAGTGGCTCGGAATCCTGAAGCAGAAAAAAAAAAGACATGATTTTTGAGAATCTCAAAACAGAAAAGTGTGTTTCAGACCAACCGTCAATCTGCTTTGTGTCGCCTTGCTTTGTGTGATGCATGCAAGACAATTAGGTTTTTGCTAGGGTTAGGCTTACCAAAAAAAAAAACTGCAACTGGGACTGAAATTGCAGGGACAGGGATGTGGATAACCCTTGCATACTAATCTAAATAAAATAAAAATAATGAAAAAATCTGTCTTAGAATGATCACCTTGTGCTCCAGGAGTCTCTGCTTCTCCACCGCCTCCTCCAGACTCAATCCCACCCACTCGGCTTCCTCGACGGGAATCTCAAACTGCTGCCTCATCGCAATGCCGAAAGTCAGAGACGACACAGCAAATAATTTAAAACCCAGTTCCATTACAAGCTCAATGCCAGTTACAGCTTTCCTGAAACAAGTCTACCTTATATCGGCTGTAGATCTTCTCCCTCTTAACGGGATCCTCCGGGTAGAGTTCTGTGTCTTTTTGCGCTAGCCGCAGGAGCATTGCTCGCTTTAGGTCCATCCCGAATTTGGAGTTTAAGTCCTGCTTTGGGGTCTGGGTTCAAAATGGAAAAGGAATTGAACCAGAAGATACTCTGCTTAGTTGGAATGAACAACACGATTTGACTTGTGATCTATTATTGATTTTGACATATAGAGTTTCAGTTACCTTGAGAATGTAGAAGTCGAACCCATAAGCGGCATCTATGAGGTCCAGCGTACGAGCTGTGACTGTGACGTTGAATTTTTGGTCGAGGATTTCGCTGTACAGCTCTCTCTTGAAAAGCTGAGGCTTCCAGGTTTTCCTTAGTCTGGTAGAAAGCTGCAGGCATTTTTAAGACATCTGATATGCAAATGCACAGGCTGTTCTCATTTCTCTGTCTTAATATACACTGAGGTTATAATATATGGATTTTTAAAAACTAATTCTATTTTGAAAGCACCCAACCGGCTTTTGAGTCGAGCGTTATTATTTATCCCCACCAACTCACCTTGTCATCGTTTGCGTATCTGTAGCCAGTGATCCAGCCCTCGCCCCCCCAGAGGCCGTGCTGGGACTCCGGCGGGTAATAAATGGGAATGGGGATGTCCTGCACTCGCTCTCGCTGCCCTGTTTTGGGGCTGATCCTGTATTTCACTCCCAGGGGCTTCCAGTGCACAGCGGACGGAGGTGTGTCATCCTGCAGCGCCTTCAGGTAGTGCTGAGGCAGACGAGCGTATATCCCCTGCTTTAACTTCAGCGCCTCCCAGATGCGGGGTGGATACTTGTGCAGCGGCATCCTGTATTGGCATCAACTTGTTTAGTTCGGTCACTTATGTTTATGTTCTTTACATTTAATTTGATAGCTAATTGGGTTTTCTACAGTTTTATTCAATTATACTAACTAAATGTAAGCACATCATTATACTCGTAAGAACAAAGTCACTAACAATTTAGCAAGATATGACTCCAATGTAGACTTCTCTTAAAAGCACATTTAAGAAACAACTTTTTGGAATAACATGTTCTTAAAAAAAGAGACAGTGTATTCATTGTCAATTTAATTACTATTCTGTTAAATCAACATCAAAAGGACAGCCATGGCATTTTGTTTACGAAATTCTGCACCTGTACGTTTGTTAAAATATTCACATATCTCATGTAGTCAAAGCGCTGGTATATTAGTGTTTTGTGTCCGCAACCTTCATTGTATAACTTTATGTATATTACTACATTATAAGTAAATTTGCAGCAAGGCAAAACACAACATGAGGAATGCTTAACTTAATCAAACACTGTATAAAATAAATGATTATTGTTGTCTGTAATTGTGTGGTACGATATTAGATTAAAATGGCATTGCAATGTATTTTCCTGTCATGTTTTTGTTAAAAAATCCTTGCTTGCTTGCTTATAAAAATCCATAACTTTATTTTAACAAACAGCTAGAACACCTCAACTTGGAATGTATTACTCGTCCCAGCATTATTTGGATGATTTTGTAAGGAGTTGCACAAGCATGATTTTTAAGCTTGTCTGTTCTCAAAATGCCTGAGAATATTCTAAGTCGTCCATAACATGAGGATCTTGAAAGCTTGAATCGAAGGCAAGTGGACTTCTTTAAGATATTTAACATCTTTCACCTCATTTAAAATTTGCTTTTTGGGATCCGAGGTGACACCTCTTCGACAAGTCCAGTCGCCATCGATTCAAGCTGAATCAGAGTAAATTATACCAAACACACTTATAGTTTAGTCATGGAATAAAAAATAAAAATAAAAAAGGGGACGATTTTTTAGCTTGAATACAAAAATTGCAAAATGCCCCGACTTTGCTGGAGACTCAAGACCATCCTGGGAACGGACGCGTTAGTTGCAGCTTGCAGCACAGAAAACCGACCGGCGCCCATATTTATAACACGAAAGTAGTTATAACGGACGTACCTGAGGAACCGTGAGCGCGGTTTGTTGCTGTAAAGTTGAACCTTTATTAAACTATCGCGTTTCTCATCACAAACACATTAACTTGTTCTTGATGAGAGCCCAGTCGCTCTAAACACACATGTCCGTCAAGGGCGCCCGGCGCGTTTTGATGACGCCACTGAGTACAACGTCACCTCTCCTTCTTATTTTAGAATAAAAGTGGCGCTGCCAGACTCCGTAACACCGTACACAATCAGGAGTAAAGTGGACTAGCGTAATGTAGGAAATATGTTGTCAACGTTACACAAAAATGTTGCAAACTTGTGGTTTAACGAGATTTTGTGCAAATATATTAGCTTTAAACTGAATATATCAATAGGCAGGGGTGGAAGTAACGAATTACTCACGTTACTGTAATTAAGTAGATTTTTTTTGGGTACTTGTACTTTTATGAGTGGTTTTTCAAGTGTGTAATTTGACTCTTACTTGAGTACAATTTACACCATGTAATCTACTTCGCTACTTATAAAAGTAAAAGTCGCTACTGAGTACGCCCACAATTTGAATTAATATTCGAATCGAATCGAATGCCTGCTATTGACGACGCAATAAAACATCCATCGGTTAAAAAGTAATTAATACTCTGAGTAGTTTTTGAGAAGAGTACTTTGTACTTTTACTCAAGTATTTTTTAACACCAGTTCTTTTACTTGTAATTGAGTACATTTTAAACAATGTAACAGCGCTTGTACTTGAGTACAAATTTTCAGTACTCTTTCCACCTCTGTCAATAGGTTAATCGTTGTCTTTAATTATTGATTGTAGGATTCTTTTTAATCGTGTTTTAATCGTGTTTTTTATACTAAAGGAGACTTGAAATCGAGTCAAAATGTGGATTAAACAATAATAATTCTGCATATATGGAAGTTAGTCTACATTTAGACTTATACAGATGATCCATGTTTACAAGGGAATTTAGACCTTTCATTATGACAAATATTAAGTGCTTATACACCTGGTGAACCTGGTCCGGTCCTAAAACTATACAAGTCATTTTAAATAAGGCTAGGAAAATCAGTTAAAGAACCGTAAATACAATTTAGCCCATAAAAATATATTTTATAAAATCACCCCAAAATATGCGATGTGTGTGTACAATAATAAATCTATGTCTATTAAAATGCAATGTACCGTTGCGTTATGTGGATGTGTGACAGCCATTCAGTTCAAGACACTAACAGAAAATAAATATATAGAAAATACAGTTTCCCAAATATCTGCACAAATGATATTGCTGTGTTACTGTAATTCAGCACTGCTGTTACAATATCTGCACATACTAGATCCGACTTGAATGTCAGCTCAGACTTTATAAAAGATACTATTTTATTTAAGAGACTGTTAACTTTTTTCATATTAAAACTGTTACAGATATTACACACACACATTCAGGGTAAAAGACAACTCTAAGACCATAACTGTAGGCTGAATACAGTATGTAACCAAATTATCTCTCTTTCTACTTTTAGTTTAACGTTTACATTTTATATTCTACCTCTAGTGTAAAGTGTATATTTTTTATATTCTATATTTATATTGCACTATTAAAACTGGAGCCACGTCGTCTCGTCTCTGTATTCTTGTACAGTATATAGCAGAGATGACAATAAAGTGTATTTTGACTTTGAAACAGATATTTATACTATAAACACTAACTGTACGTGAGTAAAATTATACATATAAAGTACAGTGTCTTTTTATAAAGCTGTTTTTAATAAAGAATACTGACATTCTGTGCTATTTTTATACATTAAAAACATGACTTTTGTTTTGAAAAGCTCAGTTTCGCTGCACTTTATACAATCCAGTCGTCTTCGGCTTTGCTCTTCGCAATTCAATTCATGGCAAAAAAGTTCAATTTTACTGAAAAGCGTAGTTCAAGTTCAACGCCCGAAAGGTGGAATTGAACCACTCTGCCGCTAAGCAGCTACAGGTTTGAAGCCTGCACCCCGGACCACCGAGGTTCATCCGGGCATTATGAGACGGCCAGATAAACCCTATATAAACATCAGAAAACCATGAATTGTCTCGTTCACGGTTCTCAAATCAAATCTATGACGTAGTTTGCAAATTACACTGAATCCATTTTTATTAACTGTAGGTATTGGGAATCACACGTCAAAAATAAAACTGGTAGCAGGACAAAGTAGAACAGAAGCGCGAATAAGTGTCCAGAAGAACTGCCGTCCCTGCGAATGCAAATCAGTCGAATTTCATTGGCTCAAAACTGGCCGGCGATTAAGGGCCAATGACAGAGCCAATATAACATTGACAATTGCCATAAATGTTATTTTTTTACTGCATATTTGCACCATGTCTGCGTCTTTACTTCATTCACATATTTTTTGCTAGTAAATATGGAGGTTTCAAAAGGCTGTGCCTCCTAACACAATTTAAATCTAAAGAGAAAGATGCCTATTTACCAAAAAAAAAACAACAACTACATTTACAGTATTTAGCAGACACTCTTTTCCAGACCTTCTTGGGGTTAATTGTCTTACGCAGGGTCTTAATGTGGTGGTGCTGGATGGAGAATACAGACTACTGGGTGGATTTGACCTTACAGCGTATTGTATTGTTAATTCCATAATTACTCAATATAATTCACCATTCTCTCAATATGGTTTTAATTAACCAACCTTGGTTAAACTAACCTTGTGCAATATAATACCCATATGCAATATCAGTCATTAAGGTTTACATCCCATTCACTACAATAAAGTGCATGGTGTATCAGAACAGGCACCTCAAAGTCAAAGTCAAAGTAAATTTTATTGTCATCTCTGCTATATACTGTACAGATATACAGAGAGACGAGACGACGTGGCTCCAGTTTTTTCAGTGCAATAGGAAAATAGGGAACAAAGAACAAATAAGGCACATGGAATAAACATATATAAATAGAATACAAAATATACATTTTAAACTAGAAGTGGAATATTAAGTATAACTTTAAACTAGAACTAGAAATAGAGGTAGATAGAGAGACAGTTTGGATGCAGTATTACCTACAAAAGTGGAAATTGACTTTTACACTGGATATGCAAGAGGTTAGAAGCAGTTTCATTATGAAAATTCTATATCCAGTCTATTAATAAAACAGTATTTCTTAAAAAGTCTGACTAACATTTAAGTTTGTGCATATATTTTAACAGTAGTGGAGAACCAGAGTCTGTGCAATATTTTTCAACAATTTGTGCAGAAACAGTTAGTTAGAAATTGACCAGTGTTCAATGGTTGTGCAAATAAGTAGCGGCAGTGAAAAAATCATTATAGCAGCGTTGTGGCAACAGTCATTTGAGGAGGATTACTATTTCAATCGTCTGGCATTAAGTGTGTGCCAGATCAGCAACAGTTTGGAGTGGTAATACTGTACAGTTTATAAATATAAACATTCTTAACATCTTTCCGGAGACAGTTACAGTGCAACATTAATGAGATGTGACAGTGATGGTGATGTGTAAAGTGCAGAGGTGCAATAGAGTCAGTCAGTTCACAGTCTATGTGTGTGGGTGGGGAGTGTGAGGGCAGGAAGTGTGTTCAAGAGTCTGATGGCTTGTGGGAAAAAGCTATCACGCATTCTGGTGGATCGAGTCCTGATGCTGCGGTAGCATCTGCCGGATGGGAGGAGTGTAAAGAGTCCATGTGAAGGATGTGAGGGGTCAAACACGATGCAGGAGGCCCTCCTGATGCAGCGTTTGTAAAAGATGTCCTGCAGCGGCAGGAGACACACTGATGATGTTGCCAGCTGCTTTGACAATCCTTTGAAGGTTCCTGTTATCAGCAACAGTGCTGTTACCTAACCAGACGGAGATGCAGCTGATCAGGACGCTCTCTATGGTGCCCTTGTAGAACACGGCGAGGGCAGTTTTGGTGTTGGTGGTCCAGGTGAGGTCGTCTGAGATGTGAACTCCCAGGAACTTTTTACAGTCTCAACCGTGGATGCTGAGTGGTGTGTGGGTGGAGCGAGTTCTCCTAAAGTCGACAATCATTTCTTTGGTTTTGTCCACATTCAGCGACAGGTTGTTCTCACTGCACCAGGCAGCCAGCTGCTGAACCTCATCTCTGTACGCTGACTCATCGTTGTTGCTGATGAGCCCCACCACGGTCGTGTCGTCGGCAAATTTGATGATGTGGCTTGAGCCGTGCAGGGCGCACCGCACCAGTCGTGGGTCAGGAGATGGGGCGCCGCTAGCAATTTTGGGCCCCCTGAAAGAAAATCATTTTGGGCTCCATGCTGCCCCCCAAACTGCACCAACACACACAACTGATATTAGGGGCTTCTATGCCTCCCCCCCCCTTACCTGCGCCTCTGGTCAGGAATGTGAACAGAAGTGGACTGTGAACGCAGCCCTGAGGAGCTCCCGTGTTCCCGTGTCCAATACAACAACGTGATGGTGGAGAGTGAATGGCGTGCCTGTTCTGATACAGCCTTCCTCTTTGTCTGTCTGTATGTTGTCATTATTGTATTGCCTGTTTGCACGTCTGTGAAACGCAGCAAATGTCATTTCCTTAAGGGGGATGGAACATAATGGACAGTTGGTAGTGTTCTAGTTGGGGAGTTGGCCCAGTACTCCTTTATTTTAAATCTTTTTTTTTTTTTTTTTACCTGTGATCAGTTTTGTTAGCTATTTTCACTATGTAAAAAACGCTTTTACTTCAGTTTTCTTATTTACATTTTAGATCCCTTCTTTCACTGCCCAACTCAATTCATAGTTACCCAGAAGGAGCCGTCACTATATCTAAACATTTCAAACATTTGCTCTTTATATTGATGCGTCCTTTAGATTTTTTGGCCCTCAGAATAATGATGGTTTCAGATTTCTGACATTAGTTGCACTGACCAATGTGACTTAGGAATGTCTAATTCCTAAGTCATAAATTTCATAAATGAACAATTACTGAGTTAACAACTTAAAGAAAATCACATGCAAAAAGTCAAAGACGTATCAGCCTCATTAAAAGACATCTTTATTTTTGCAAGGAAATAAATTATACAACTTAAAAAAAAAAAAAAAAACACAAACTCATTCAAAGGAAAATAAATGGAGTTACACCAAAAACAGTTCACCCAGACTGCAAGATAAATGTCCACTCGAGCACTCCACAGCTCCTCACTCACTGCAGGTAGTGGCACACATTCACTTGATATTTCATAGGGGATTTTTTAAAAAACCCAGTTCTTCAAGTTTACAGATCGTATGCCTGCACGTCCTTTAAGTTTATTCAGACAATCCTAGGCAGAGTAAATGCACATTTAAATCATTAAATTACTGCTGTATTGTCACAGAGGTGGTGTCCCACGCTAAGCATATTCATTTTACTGGAGTAAAACATGTGACGGGTCTATCTTTGTGATTTTTTTCAACTGATTTATTTATTTATTTATTTATTAAAAAAGTGCAGAAACTTAATTACGTAAGAAATTAACACTGAAATTTCGCTAAATGTTTACACGTTTCAACGCAAAAAGAGAGAGAGAGAGACAAATACTGATTATATGCCTCGTCGAAGCATATAGAGTACGTCTGGATAAAGTAACAGTTTGCGCGGAGTAAAAGGTATGTGAAAGGTGGCCAGAAATGAGAAAGAAAGAAAGAAAGAAAGGAAACACTGACACACACACACACTACCCCCGTAAATAAAGGTGCTGGAAAACCATGTTTGGAGAAACATTTTTGTGAAAGCGTGAAACTGACAGAACAAGGGAAGCTACTGCAGCAGAACGCATGGAGGAGAAAAATGAGGTTTGTAACTACTTTCCCTCCAAACTCCAAACTACTTTTGAGGGAAAAATTGGGTTTAAAGGCTGCCGAATGTTTGAACTTCACACACGACGAATCGCAACGTTACGTCAACCTCCGACTTCCGCTGCCGTTCAACAGTAACTGTGTTACGCGAGTTTAATGCCTTTTCGCTTAAAAGGGTAAATGCGAACTTGGGACTTTACCTGTAGTTACAGAAGCATTCAACTCTGGATGTAATAAGGGCTCAAATTCTACTTAAGTCGAGCCCGATTATTGCTCATTTTGTCTCTCTTTTTTTTTTTAAAGGACATCAATTTAGAGCTTAATGTTCCTAAAATGATGATTTAAAAAAAAAGTTAAAGTGAAGGACAAGAGCTGAATATTCCTAAATGTCCTTCATCCGTTGGTTAATACAAATCTAAGTGCTTTCTTTTCACATTTTCTGCTCACGGGAACGGGAACCATTTTGAATCAAATCGTAACGTTTCGCAGCGAACGGGACCAGTTAGAAGAAACAGCAAAATAAGTGAAACCAAAAATCCACATGAACTATAAATAAACAACGGAAACTGACTGGCCTTCCAAACACTGCTTCAACACGAGGATTTCACGGAGGATTTCACGAAGAATTTAGCTTGAGTCTAACATGGCGTGTCGTCATTATACGTGGGAATTCGTGGATAGTCTTCCCCGTTTTTTTTTTCACATTCTTGTCAAACTGGCGTCGGTCATCAGCTGACTTTTTCGACAACCAACACAACAGCAACGATCCATAACAATAATGCGGTCATTATGAAGACCTCACATCAGGTGTGGGCTTTTTTTTTTTTGAGGGGCCGGGGTTGTTTTAATGAAAGGTTTTCAGTCAAAAATATTGACAATTTCTCCCCTATAATCGTTTTAGACGACGTTAAGGCGAAAAGATGTTAAGATCAGATCCTAGTGAGTGAAATGAAGTAGTATTTCGGAACGGCGCGCACTGAAAGTAACACCGGCAAGCGATTTTACGACAGAAAAGTACCAAATAGCATAACGCACTTAAATATGAACATCAGTGCACCAAACCTTATTCATCTAAGAGGATGTTTATGTTGTTGTTCTGCGCATCTTCAAAACTCATAATTATGACACAAAAGTCAAACATGTGGGGATCAAACTAGAGCAGGAACAAAAAAAAAAATGTTGAACGATGTGAGCACAATTCACATGTAGAAGCCTCTCTTAAAAGGATCCTAAAATGAGGGGGAGGATGGAACAAACGTATGAATAAATATGCTGCATAAATATGCTCAGGTGTCAATTCCAACCGTTTCATGCGCCTTATGCTTTCGGCGTCGCGATTAATGAGAGAAAAGCACGAAAGCGTGGAGCGCGTTCCAAAAACATTTGCAATCATAGATATATATATATTTTTTTTAAACATCAGTACAGCAAACTTCAGATCCACCTCACTATGCCAAAAGTGAAGGATTTTGGCACAAATAACTCGCATCCACCTTGCTGAGAGACTCGCAAAACCCACGATCTCTGCTTGGACGCGTCCCAAACGGAACATTTGGTGACTCCGTTTTCAGGCGAGGCTGACGAGAAAACTCCACTCGAGAATAAACACACACACACAAAAAAACATGAAGTGACCATCCTGGCTTGAAGTCAAATCATGACGACCACCACTGCTACCAACTCTGGGCAACACTTTCTGAAATGTGTCTTCTCCCATTTCTTCCTCCTCTTCAAGCCGGCGTGGAGGCGGATGATGCGAGACCGTTGTAAGCCAGAAAAACAGTCGGCGTGGGGAAGGAGAAATCGGGGGTTTGTGTTGTGTTTTTGGGTGGGACGTCTTTCCACCTTACACTCTTGTGTCAGTCAAGTACATGATCTGTGGGGGGAGGGGCGTGGGGTGGTGACATCTCGAAAGAAACGCAAACCACCACGTATCTACCATTTCTTCGTCGTCCTCCTCCTCAAGTGGCAGTGGAGGCCGACGATGCGAGACAGTTTGAGGCCGGACAACAGTGAGCGTGGGGAAGGAGAACTCGGGGGGGGGGGCAAAGAAGAAAACGGCAAATGGAACGCGGCACCCGCGCACACAAAACGGTAATTAAGCCATGCTGACATTGTGTAGTTGTGGCAGAGTCTAAAAAGTGCTATCGCTCTAGTCCTCCGTCTTGGCGAGGGGTCTTTCGAGCCTGCGGCGGGAGCTGTCGGGGGGCCACGCGAGCGCGTGTCGGTGGCAGCAGGAGCAGTAGCAGCAGCGGCGGCGGCGGCGGCGGCGGCAGCAGGAGCCGTGTGTGAGTTCTGGGCCGGGCCGAGAGCCTAGCTGAGGAAGAGGAGGAGGAGAGCGGATCCAACCCGCTCCTGACCGGCGATCTGGGTAAGGGAAAGGGGGGGGTTCACGCAAACAGGGCGCACACAAACGTGTCCTCGGATGACTACGACATTCCCACTTTACGGCATGCTGTTGGAGATGTAGACACTCGAAACAAAAAGGAACATTAAAATCCACACACACACACACCACCCACCATGCATACCGACTACCGGCTGGCAAAAATAGAGTCCTTTTTACGTCTTTATTATTTTGTCTTCTATCGAAATCTCCCATCCTCGTCTCGGAATTGGTTACTGTAAGGTAAGGCAGGGATTATTTTTCTTCTTCTTTGAAATGAGCTATTCTGGTGTGTGAGTGTATGACTGTCGGTCGTAAAACGAGCCCATCCCGCCACGCGAAGGTCGGCAGGCGACGCGGGCTGATCCAAAAAACAAACAAACCCCCCCCCCGTATCCCTCTCCTTCGGCCGCACCACTGACCCTCCCGCACGTTCACCGGCTTCGTCTCGTTTGGAACAGGCGAGCGTCTTCCGGGGGCCGACGCCTCGCCGCTACTACGCCATGTAGATGAAGGTGTTAATGTCCGACTCGTCGCGCTTGATGTACTTGTGCTCGATCAGCCACTCGATCTGCTCCTTGATCATCTTCTTCTGCGGGAGGAACATGTTCTTCAGGATCTCCACCAGCTCTGTCTGCAGCTGAGCGTTGGTGATCTTCTTCCGCATCTTCATGATCTGAATGATCGCTTCCTGCGGCGGAGTTAAAAGGAATACGGAATCATCGCAAAACCGCTAACTGATCATTTGTGGGTATACGTTCACTTATTGCGCATAAGTGAAGACTGCTTTTCATTTACATGTCTGGTGGAGCTCAGAAATAAAACTGCCAAATGGCTCCTGAACTGAATTGAATTATAACTGTATCGCCGTTGACTTTGTGATATTGGCAGATATTGAAAAGCAGTTACGAACAACAGCAAAGGTACATTAGCTCATGAGACTTGACTTTCAAAAATTTCACTTCTTGTTTTTATTCAACGGACATATTCTACTAACTATGAATTTTAGTTAAACGAAAACCCACCTGCGTTCTTAATATTCTAAGTTGAACAATGCCTTCATTCTCCTCTTCCCTCATCCGCTCGGTGGTCAACTGTAGACGGCCGATCAGGTTGATCTTTCCCCTCTTCTGCACCTTGGAGTTTTTGCTGAAGAACGAAACAGTGTTGTAACGGCAATCGATCCACTCTCGTTAGTGAGTCGCGATAATTATGGTAAGGAAGTGAAAATGGACCTACATCAAGGAGAACTCCTGGTTAACGAAGAACAACGTACTGTCCGTAAAGTCTTTGGGTGAGCTCACTTGAGGTTCGTAGGACAAGACCTGCCGTTTGAGCTTTGGGAAGGCAACAAGAGACTGAAAGGGGAAAGGAAAGGCAGAATTACGACGGCGTATTAGGGCCATTGTATAATAAAAATAAATAAATAAAACGGGGTTGGGGAGGGGGTAAAATTACGAGAAAAAAGTCAGAAATTCGGAGATTGTCATATTTGCGTGAAAAAACTCGGATATTCTCTGACATTGTAAAGTCATACATTTGCGACAATAAAGTCCAAATTTTCGAGATTAAAGACGTAAATTTATGAGAAAAAATTCGAAGATTCTCTGTAAAGATAAATATAAATTTGCGAGAAAGAAAACTCCGAAATCCTCTGAGATGTAAGTAGTAAATTTACGAGAAGAAAAAGTCGGATATTCTCTGAGTTTAAAGTGGTAAATATACGAGAAAAACCCCCACAAATTTACGAGAAAAAAGTCAGATATTCTTTGAGATCAGAAAGTCGCAGATTCATGAGAAAATGTCGGATATTCTCTGAGATTTTAAAGTCACAAAAAAGGAGGAAATCGCGGAACCACAACGCCTGTGTGAAACTTCGCCACAGGATGCTTCACGCGGAGGCACGCGCTCACGGTGAAGAGATGGAACGTGGCATGAGTATTACGTGATCTACCGTAATACACATGACCTGAAACATAACCACCTCTACGTTTCATGTCATGTTTCACACAGGCGTTGTGGTTCCGTGATTTCCTCCTTTTTTGTGACTTCAAAATCTCAGAGAATCTCCGAGTTTTTTCTCGCAAATTTACGTTTTTAATCTCGAAAATATGGACTTTACTGTCGCAAATTTACGACTTTACAATATCAGAGAATCTCAGAGTTTTTTCACGCAAATATATGACAAATATATGACAAAGTAAAAGCGACGGACCTGCGTGTATCGTAGCCCCGCAATTTACTCCCGGACGAACATTCGCTCACTCACCCACAGAGTGCGTCTCAGTTCGGCGTCAGGCAGCTCGGTGGCCAACTTGAGGTTCTCGAAGCTGATCTTCTCTCTGGGTCTCTGGTTCCAGGCGAAAAGAACAGCCAGCTGAAAGGTCGTGACCTCCAGGTCGTATTGGCCTACTTCGTTCTTAAACGTGATCTGTAGGGGGAGAGACGGAAGATCCCTCGTTAAGTGGCTCGACGTTCCTCCTGGCAGACCGAAGCCGGGAATGACCGAACGGAATGGAAAAGGCGACTCACAATGCCGTTGGACATGAGATGATGCCAGTGAAGCTTTCTACCGCTGTGGTTCTTCTTGTAAAAATCTTCTACTTCTGGGATGAGGTCCTCCAGCTCGGTGGGCAGGGAGACGAAGACCTTTTCCGAGCTGCGAGACCACGCGCCGGCGTTCAAAATCTTAATGTTCACCGAGTCGGCTGTTCCACGTCACGGGGGGGGGTGGGAAGCATTAAGACAACAAAGCTTAGATATAATGATTATTTGTAAGCAGCGCTCCTCAACGCTGATTCTCGCAGAGCGAGTATCAGTACTAAAACTGCTAAAAGAGGTCTTGTGAAATCACCTGGTAAAGCAAGTTTGTTGTGTTTGTGCATCTCCTTGAAGACCTGGTTCAAATCCTCAGACACTTTGATGTCCTGGAACATTCTAGCCAGCTTGTTGACGTAGTCGGCGGGCATGCCCACCTCCTGCAGGACGAAGACAAGCGCATGAAACATTGTAGAGTCTTTAAGGATCGATGCTCAGAAAGAATCACAGCCTCTGCTCTCTGCTCACCCTGAGCCACTCGACCATGTTCTCCTCGATCTCGCTGTCGGCCGAGATGTCCAGGATGAGCCTCCTCGTCAGGTGAGCTTTATGGTACCTCATGAAGACATCCTTATTCTGGACGTACTTCAGCACCAGTAACTACAAACGCAAAAAGGCGAGGTTAAACCTCAGAACTTTAACATGTACTGATCAAACCTGTTTGTTCTCAAACTGGTTCTTGTTATGACAAACTGACAGCGATCGTTTTTTAACGGTCATTTTTCAGCCAATCCTAACATCAATTACATCAATTTATCCTTTTGGTTCCAGAAGAACCCGAAGAAGGCATCGCGGACGAGAAGGCGGCGCGCTTACCACTTCTTTCAGCTTCAACTCGATCTCCTCAGACGTCAGCTTTTTGCTAAGGGGAGTCTTCCTCAGCAGCATGTCACAGTAGTTGGCTAGTAGCTCTGGACACTTGGACTCGGGCTGGGTTTTCAGACCCACGCTAGGTTTATACAACAAATCGCACAGTCAAAGCCTCAAATGAGAAGACGGTAAAGAAGAAGCGAGAGGAACTGATAAAGAACTGCAACCGCTAAATCGACTCACCCTTTCTGCTTCATCGGTAGCTCCAGCTTAAATATTGTGGCGTCGTTCACTACGGCTTTGTAGGCCTACGTGAGATGAACAGTCATTTCAGCCGTAGCACATACACTTCTGCATAAAACGCAGTCTATTAAAGAAGCTGAACGTTCGCCCCCGTGATCAGAAGGTCGCAGGAATCCAGGAATCCAGGGCCGGTAAAGTTACTGCTGAGCTACTCGTGAGCAAGGTACCGTCCCCGAGCACTGCTCCCCGGGCGCTTGTTAGCTGCCCGCTGCTCCTTCACGCATGGGTTAAATGCAGAGGTCACGTTTGGTTGTGGTGCTGTGCTGTGCTGTGTGCTGTGCTGTGCTGTGTTCACAATGACAAGACAATCACTCACTTTTTCGGGTGGCAAGAGTTACTTACTTTGTCTCTGGCTGTGAGGAATCGGGGGTCGTCCTGGAACGCCTCTTTCACCAGTTTGCTAAAGCGGTTGAACAGCGTGAGAAGCTGCTCCACGTACTTCTCGGAGTCCTGAGCGCAAAGATTTCAGTCATTCGTTTCAAACGCATGTCTGCGCTCCAGCATCGAAAATCTCAACTAGCGCGTCTTGCAAAACTCACGGTGGTGATGGTCTCGGCGGCCGCCACCATGTCGGCCAACCCGGCGCTGATGATGTGTTCCTCCAGGTCCTTAAGCATGGGTTCAATCCCGCTGGGGACCTTATCCATCAGCGAGAACATCAGGTGCAGCCCTGTGCGGACGATGGCAGACATTTATTTACACTTAGTAAACGGCAAAGCGTCGCCGGGTTTAAGAGAAAACCACTTCCGTACTCACTGTCAGTCTCGTTGCGCTTGATCATGCCCGGGCATTCGGCCAAGATTGTTTCTTTGAACGACGTCACCAGTGCATTTACACAACATTCCATAAGCTGGAAGAACAATCAATTTGCGGTCAGTGATTCTCGAAGAACTCTTTAAACTTCGTTTAGTGATTCTATAGGCGAAAAGAAGCCCAAGCGAAACACTCACTGCTTGAACAGAGTTACATTCGCGTCGCGTCTCTAAATACCGTAGTGCACGTTTCTCCTCCTCTCTTAATTTAGCGTCTGCCTACAGTCGACACGGCAGACCACAAAAGAACAACGTGAGTTATTCAGAGTATGAGAATTACGTCGTTTGCCTCTAGGTAATTACATGACAGCAAATGTCAAATACGGAAACCAAATTATGTACAGTACATACATATTTCATGTAGTTCTGAACTCCATTTTGCTGCAGGTAGGAAGGGGCCTGTGTCCTGTAGAACCTCTCAGTGGAGTCCAGGTAAGCCTTCTCAAAGTTATCCCTGTAGATCTGAAGCTTATCGTCAGGGTTGGAGCAGAGATTCACTGGGAAAAAAATAATAATAATTTAAGGGATTGTTGTATCGCAAACTCCGTATTGCAATCAAAAAATATTTCTCCACAGAAACTGAACAGAGCTTTCCTCAAATGAGGATAACTATCTTGAGTACCACTTGGAGATGCTCAGGGTTACCTCAGTTGTCACCGTTTCCCTTAGTCATAGCTTTTTAGACACTTTCAAGTAAAGATGGTGCGATACCACTTCTTTATGTCCGATACCGATATTGTAAATTTGGATATCTGCCGATACCGATACAAGTCTTTTTTTCAACATAAAATAATGCTTTAAAATGTCTGAAATTATTGTTCTGCTTAAAGAAATGCTTGATTTAAATACTGTTTCCTAAGTAGAACAATGTAATAATTACGCACATGTATTTGCTAAATTATTTGTTCTCAAAAATTGTTCGTTTAGACATATAAATATTTCTTCTTTCTTATTGATTACACTATAACATGATAAAATTGAAAAATAACTGATCAACTGAAAATGAAAGACCAATTTGGCCTATAAAATGAGCTGCTACTGCAGAAAACTACATTTCCCACAATCCTCCGCACGCCCCCCGGAGCCGCGTCATGAAACGATGGAAAATCTAAATAAACGGCAGAACTGTGAGTAGAACGCTGGTTGTTGTGGTTATTTATCAGCTAAAATATGGTTTGTGTCTGTAATAAAGGGGACGTTTTGACCGAACTGGAGCGTTTTAGCGAGTAACGGCGCTCGTGCGCGCGGTCATTAACGCGGCGCGCGTGTTTACGTCGCCAAAAATGTCGCAAAAATGTTTTTATGCATTTACTTCTGTTTTAGCGCAGGAACATCTCACCAACACTTTCACACGCAGAGGGATCAGGTCTCGTCTTGATCGCGCTGCTGAAAACGTTTCGTGGCGTCGCGAAATACAGTTCATGGCAATATATTTTTTTAATGGTATGGATTAGGGTTTGCCGTCGCCACCGCAGCCCCACGTGGATGCAGGCACAGAGAGTACTATGGGGTTACGTTTGTGACTTAATTCTGAGGGCAGTGTGGAGCTTTCTCAAGCGCAATCTCGCGTCCGTGTGCACTCAACCCCGCCTTACGCACGCGCAAGCTCGCCCGAAACACTCAAATCTGCCTGCCCTCGAGCTCAGATCTATGGAACGCCAAAGATGTCACAAAGAGAGCCTCAAAATCTGTATTTTTAATGGCGTTAAGTGTCAGTATACTAAAGACAGCATTTTTAACAAATAAATCTGTGTAAAATGTGAGTTTTACTGTCAAATTCGGTACAAAATACAAGCAAATTGTGGCCTTTGGTGTTCCATATGAGTGTGTGTATGCAGAGTTGATGCGCACAGAGATTCTGTTTGCGAATGTTCCTCTGAATTTACAGAAAACGTACCATGTTGTGAGATATATCATCATCGTCATAATCGAGATATGAGATTTTGGTCATGTGGCACAGCCCTACCTTCAAGCCGTATCGCTGTGGTCAGTTAGATGTTAAAAATACACGCATACTAGAGCTTCAAATGTTGTATCGTGTCAAATCAGATAAAATCGATAAAACGTGAACCTTGTTCAATAAAATGTACATAAATTACTGTGCAAATCGCAACAGATCTACTTGGTGAGTTGAGTTTGTACTAGGGGTGGGCGATATATCGAATATACTCGATGTATCTCGGTTTGTTCCACGTGCGATGTACTAAATGACTGTATCGTGACCGTCGAGTATAAATCCTAAGGTTATTGAAACAGACAGCATGTACTTCGCTTTCCAGTTTTGCTTTTCTGCCGCGTCAAAGCAGACAGCTCGCTCCCCCGCCCGGCCAGAAAACTCCTAGCGCATGCGCGTTTTGGACCGCTTCCGCGTTTCCCACCCCGCCTATGGCGTCACATCGATGCCCAAACTAGAGCGCGCAAAACGGCTTGCCGCAAAAATTCTGCGGGCGTAAATTTCAAAGTCGCGAGCGCAAATGTGAAACTCGAGAGCACAAAATTAAGAATCGAGTGCGCGGTTGTGATAATATTGCGCGCAAACTGTGTTAACGGTCGATGTGTTAAATGTCCTCGCGCGCAAAGTAGCTTACCGACGAGTGGCCTTTTTGCTTGAGTGAGATTTCTGCGCGCGTGGTTTGAAAGGCGCGGGTTTTGGCAGTTTGGGGGCGGGGTATCGGCTGTTTCTGCCTGCGAATCCTATTGGCCGATGGCTCCTGGTTTTGTGATTGACTGCACGCTACAGAAAGTTTCTACAGAAAAACCAAAGATGACGGAGGAAGAGGAACGGCGGCAGGTAGGTTAAACGCAAGTTATAGTTTATCGACCTTATAGTTATAATTTAATAGTTAGGTCTTACACGTTTAATAAGCACGTAATCAATGGCTCCCCTTGCCCACTTGTCTGTCCCCAATATAAAGTATAAAGTTTGCTATATTATACTTTGGTTTTAAATAAAAGCATTTACTATGTTAAACTTTGGCTAAATTCATTATATTGGTGTCATTTTATGCAACATGGGGCTGAATTTATCATTTATACAGTGATTTAGAGGAAATGTAAAAGTATTGAGATATATATTGTGTATCGTGATATAGCTTAAAAATATCGCGATATTATTTTTATGCCATATCGCCCAGCCCTAGTTCGTACATTCCCTGTGTCCATCTCTCCTTTCCACTAATCGTTCGTTCGTCACGTGAACAATACACTGGACTATCCAACGGAACCGACGACCATCTGATCACTGGAGTAACTCCCTGACCATTTCCCTACCACTGCCCCATAAACTCTGCATTTAATTCATCCATGTAGGAGCAGTGTGCGGCTTTGGGATTTGACCCAACGACCTCGTGATCACTTGAGCAACTCCCTAACTGTCTCACTACCGCTCGTCCCAAGCACATTTAAACACCGAACGTATTTTTGGACCACATTAAAAGCCTCTTCGAATGTCTCTCACCGTAGGACTCGCGGACCCCGATGACCAGCTGGGAGTCGAAAGCCTCTCCCAGTCTTTCGGCGTGGACCAACTTCATAGCGCTGTCCTGCAACCTGTTCTTGATGTTGGAGAAGATGGATTCGTTCCACGTGTCCAACATCAGCTACGGGGTGGGGGTGGGGGGCGGATAACACGGGCGAGACGTGAAAAAAAAAAAAAGTCACTCTGCGTACACAGACCGGGGGATTCTGCGTCAGAAGCGCACGGATTGGCACGCTCACCTTCCGCACTATGCTGTCCTCCACGTTGGACTTCTTGTTGCTGCCCTGCTTGCCCATTAAGGTGATCTCCAGCTGACAGAAAGGCTTGGGCAGGATGTCACACTGCGTGAAGAACTTCCTCCACTCCACAATGTACGCCTTAAGCAGGGCGGTGTCGTCTTGGTGACTGAGCACCCGCTAAAGAGCGCGGCCGAGTGCGAGAAGAACGGGTCGGCATCAAGGTCAGTGACGAGACCGATCAAACCTACCGCCGGCTGAAGCGGTAGCTTTTGGTGATTTTCGGTTAACGTCCACAAATAGTAGGGATGCACGATAAGGGAATTGTTGGCCGACGTCGATATGCGTTGTTTTTCGTGCTTACGTCTGCCGATACTGACGAATGAGGAAGGCAGGGTTGAGCGGGTAAAAACAAGATGTTTTGCTCGCCAAAGTTTCACTGCACGCCTAGAATTTTGGCACAAAATAGCGCCACAACGCTGACGTTTTTAACACAGTGCCAAGTCAAGCGAGCGTGGAGCATTTACGGAAAAAGTCAATTCCCACCCTATGTGGTGTACCAAGTCAAGTGAGACGCGTGCAACACTCCATGCGCACTACCTAGTGCGTAGAGAGTCGTTAAGCTACAACCCCGGCTGCTTCCTGAGATGCATACTACCGCATAGAAAAGAATGATAAGAGCGCCTTACCTACCCTACTATTGAGTGCGGCAGTACGTGGCTCAGGACACAGCCCGTATGCGAGCTCACATTCCCTACGTGAGGCAAACTCATAATTTATTTTGTGACCGGATGGTTTAAAATAAATTGCCTACGCATCGTTGAGCGTGTAAAAACAAGAGATTTTGCTCATGAACCTTTCAGAAATTTGGCACAAAATAACGGCATACATTTGAAGACAGAAGGCGCGGGCCGTATAAAATCCCACCCCAACTTGGCACAAGCGCTACCTTTCCGACGTACAGTACAATAAAAGCGTCATCAAATATTAGGCAAATCTAAGCATCAGTTCGATGCAGATGACTTAAAAAAGCAATTATCTGCAAATTCCAATGTGATTCCCATATTATCGTGCATCCCTAATAAATAGTGCAAATGAAATAAGATTCAATCCTGATTTCGAAAAAAACACTTAAGCGACATAAACAGCAAGATACAGAAACGTTTTTACAATGAAAACCAAGCTTTACGTGTTCCGACCAGCCCAAATTACTCCTGCAGTCATTTATGACTGTCTTTAAGAGCCATGAACTTCTAATCCAGTCTCGTCTGGAAATTCAAAGTTAAGACCTTCGCTAGAATATTAGGATGAAGATCCTGGGGCCGAATCTCATTCCTTACCGCCTGTGCTTGCTTTATAAAATCTAAGATGTCCTCTTTGAGAGCCTGATGGATCTTTGCAGGGCCTTTGTCATCCCACAGACAGACCGCATGGACGTCTCTGTTGCAGAAAAAAAAGAGGCAAAGCAATAAATGCTGGCGCCTCTGGAAGCATGGCGAAAAGAAGAAAAGAACATTTCGAAATCACAAAGCGATCTTACGAGAAGAGGTCGAACCACTGCTGCTTCGTTACCGACTCCTGGCGAAGTAACTTGAGGACGATCGGGCGCATTAGGTCCCACTTATCCTCAAACTGGAGGGACCCTTTGTTCTGATGAAGGGAATGGAGAAAAATAAAATAGACAAAGATCAGATAAGTTTGCCTATGATGATGGAGTGAAATCCACCCAAGGCAGGAAGGTGTGCTTTCTGCTTCCATTCCACTTCCACTGAGTGACCATGAGACTGTGTCTCCTTTTCATTTCATTCTGATCACTAAAAAATGATGGTCCTTAACCTTTGCACAGTTTTCTCCCAAGAGACATGTCTCAAGAGCAAACTGTGAATGAAATGAGTATTTAAAAAATGTGCACAATTATTTATTCTGCAACAATCTATATAAATGGCAGTGAACAGCATTACATGTTCATTTCTTATCAGTTTTGTTACAATGCAACTTATGTAAATGTCATGTAAAGTCTCAGATGGTATCAAAATCATTCCCGCAGTGACATTACACTTGAGATTTTCAGATGCCGCACACTTACGGGACAAATGCACACCTACCACAGCAAAGCATGAGAAGACATACTTGCAAACCAGATTTTCCCCCCTTATAATCATGTCATAATACACTGAGACCCCTGCACTTATTTCAGAAAATGCATCACTTCTTCCAAAAAACTGTCGTGCTTGAAAACGGTACTCTTGGTATTCGGAACGACACAAAAATGCAGAGGGGGAAAAAAAACAATGCCAACACGAATGTAAACATTGTGGGGGTCCACAGATACTTTGGGTATAATCTCCTGCTTCTAGAATTGGACATATATCAGCAGTCACTAGTCATACATCAGGAAAATCGACCCATAGCAAACTTCTCAAGAGCTCTAAAGTGGCAAGTTCTCAAGGACCCAGATCTAATTCTCATAAAGATCTAGTAGGGTGGTGGTTTTCTAGCGGTTTTCTGGACCAACAGGTTGTGGGATCGAGTTCTACCTCCAGAACTACAATCATTGGTTCCCTGAGCAAGATCCTTAACCCCAAGCTGCTCCGGCGGTGGGGGGAGTGGGGGTACTGTTCCTGAAATTAGGATTCAGATTCTCTGTATAAGAGCATCTTCTAAATGGCGTAAATGTAAACCTTGCGGCAGCATTGGAGGTAGTGTGTCTTAAAAACTGAGGGATCAGGACCATCTGGCAAAAAAAGCATGGGTTAAAATTCAAGTAGAGAGGTGGCAGCAGTGACTGGACGCAAAAGGCTGTAAGAAATGTTCAAATGAGGGTTGCAGGTTTGTCCAGTTGTGCATGGAACGAAATCAGATTGGCTTTTCTCACTGCTTTTCTTGCTCCAATGCAATCAACAGATGAATATGTGAAAACCCAAGCATTTGTCATTACAACAACTTGGGCAGAAATGAAGGCATTTTCTGAATAATGTGTCAACATTTTTGGGGCCATGGCTACGTTAGCCGAGTTGAGTCGCTCAGGTTGCTTTACCAACAGGTTCATGATTTCGGGGGGTAACACAAAAGAAACAGAAGTGGGTCCTTTTACAGTTTTTCCACGCCGTTTGTTTTTCATCAACGTCGTCCTACATGTTTCTCATTTGCTAACCCCGGCAGCGGCGCTATGTAACGTTAAAGCACGATTACAGCTCATATTAGCCTGCAAGTCGTTATATCATTGGCACAAATGACATCTCATATAAATCACATTTTAAGCAGGAATCATTAGCGACGTGCGGCTTCCAGTCTAAACAAACGGGGAGCAACTACCTTGGGTAAAAATAACGAGAAGAGAACACACTGCTAGCTGTGGCTACAAGCCAGTTACTGTCAGCAGGTAACGTTACCTCGCACTGACCGGCCCAAATAGCGCGCTAACTGGCTAACTTGCCTAGCTTCCAGGAACCGATTTACAGTGTAGCACTTTTGTCGTCCGAGTTAATGTGACCAAAAAAAAACAAGCGCGTCACTACCTAAAGGAGAATAAAAAAAAGTGGCGAAAACGGCCGAGGACACAATTTGCACTGTTGCTGTGTTTGCTAAGAGGCTAACCGGCTAAGAAGCTAACGTCACAATCAGCTGGGCCAATATGAGGCTAGTGCGAGCTAGCTTAGCTAGCATTACGTGCTGTCCTCTCACTAGCTAAAGAGCTGGGCAACTGGCCGGCTCCAAAGTGTCTTTTAAAATGGTTCCAACGAAAAGCATTGCGTGCAACGCCCCGAGAGAGAGTAATGGATAACACTCGGAGCGACGCACACACAAAGCGCGAAGGAACGGGGAGCAATTTCAAAGATACGAGCTGTGCTGCTTCTTACCTTTAACAAATTAGACATCGCCATGTTTCCTTAACTTGCTGCCTCGTTTGATCTCGCGAGTCTTGGCTGGGCATAAGAACGGAGCGGAGAAGGGGATTTGGTAAGAGGATAGACTTTTCCTACCCCACCATTTGGCTTTGAGCATTAAAAGTGTCCAAAATTGCAGTGTCGGGCTGGGGGTACAAAATGTGACCGGTCTGCTCCCAATGTCAGGACACCAAGAATGAAATTACTGTGCCGAGTCGGAGGCTAAACTTAGCTCAAGAAACGTGAACTCGATACACGCACAGTAGACGGGTTAGAGCGCGCTCCCGTGTGCGCGGGCTCGGCCAAAATCTTCACAAGAGCAAGCAACTTATTAAACGACACAAAGGGCTTGAATAATAATAATAATAATAATAATATAATAATATTAATAATAATAATAATACAATAATAATTATTTAGCACCTTTCATACATCTCAGTGTAAAGTGCTTTAAAACAAAGAAAAATATGAAAATTAGAGACATAATGATAAAAAAATAACAATAGAATAAAATAATAATAATAATAAAAAGGGTCTAGTAATGACAAATCAAACGAAACACCAGGTGCAGGCACGTTAGCTAACATGGGCACACCCAGACATGCAGCAACCCAGGCAAAAAATATTATATTTCATATCACGTAAGAACTTAAAAAGTAGAACAAAACGACCAATTCTAAAGCTATATCTTCTTTCTGCATCAAGGTCAGTAAGGAGGTCATACAGTAGTAAATCATCTGGAAGTGTTGAGCCAAAACGTCACTTTATATTAAAGGATTCACTTTTCTAGCAAACCTATTTCCTACACCGATACCTCGTTTCAGTGATCAACAGTGTTGGGCAGGTTACTTCCAAAATTTAAAACAATGGACATTACTAGTTGCTGGGTTTTTTTTTTTTAAAGTAATGTGTTACATTACAAAATAACCATCTCTGAATTGTAACGGGTTACATGACAAGGTTTGATTTACTTTCACCAAATTATGGAGAAAGTACATTAGGTCTTGGCATTCTAAAATGCTAACGTAGTTTACTGCAGCTCCTTAAACATCCAGTGGATGGCGATGTATGCCAGTGGTACGCATACGTTCATTCATTCTTTCCTTATCCAAACCGCTTAATCCCAACTGGGGTCCCGGGAATTTACGGGCGCAAGGCGGGGACCAACCCTGGGTAGGCGCCATCACGCCACAGGTGGTGCACACACTCACACAATCACACTCCCATTCACACCTTACGGGGCCAATTTAGAGTTGCCAGTTAACCTACAGTGCATGCTTTTGGACTGTGGGAGGAAACCGGAGCACCAAGAGGAAACCCACGCAAACACGGGGAGAGCACGCAAACTCCACACAGAAAGGCCCTATGGCCGACCCGGAAATCGAACCCAGGACCTTCTCGCTGTGAGGCTGCAGCGCTAACCACTGTACTGTTTTTCGTAAGATGGAATGTTAACAGGTTACTAAACTATCCAGAAGTAAGATCATTTAAAATGGTAAGACCAATAAAACATGTTTTGACATTGATGCAAGTGAGAAATATACTTGCCTGTGTGTAACCTCTGCAATAGCATCCTTGTGACCAATTTTAATGTGCTTTGCGTAGTTATGAGTCTTCAATTATTAAAACCCTAACTAAAATAAAGTGTTAAAAGGAAAGTATACAAATGCTGATGACAAATCTTTAGGAATACACAAAGGCAAACAGTTTGTTTGTTGCTATTTACATTTACATACTTGTACAGAGTGACTTTATTACATTTCCTAAAAGTTTAGTTTGTTTTTCAATGTAACTGTACAGGTTATGGCTGACATTTCATTTTTGCACAGAAAGCTGGTACTTTTTATCAGGTGTGTAAACTATTTAGATGCACTATAGACCATTGCACCACCAGCGTCCCATATGCAGGTATACATTTATAAAGTTTGACATCATTATGGTTGGGTATTAAATCATGTGAACTGGAGTTTTTGAACTTTTTTCCAAGACCTATAGATGGTCTAGATAAGACTGAATTCATTTTTGAGTAATTTCACAGCTTGTTGTCATAACACTTTTGAGTACATTTGAAGCATAAACTTATTTATGTTCCTACAGTTAATGAATAATTCATGTAAGTTCCTCCACATACCAAATAATGCGATACATAATCCAATCTATTAAAAAAACTCACCTATTATTATATTCAGTGACTTACTCATAATGCTGCTCAAATTGTGAGATTGTGCTGCTGAGATTTCTATTTTTATTTGTATATACATTTTGTTCCAGAATAAAGTTACACATTTCATTAAGAAATGTCAAATATTATTGAACATCGTTTGTCACCTGTACATTTCACTCCATAAATAGTAACTGAGCAAAAAATTATCAACTGCAATTATTCTTCTTTTAAATAACAGCAGATGTATAGGCTTGTAACAAAATGAACTAGCTTTCAGGACGATATGCCATAAACAAAAGTATAGAAATTGTACTGATATAAACAAGGTTGCTGTCATTGGTTGTCAAAGGATGTACAGTCAAGTTGAGCTTCCCTGAGTGCTTAACTGACGTTCCATTTTGTGGCGTCGGCGGAAAAATCCACACTGTGCATGAAACAAACAAGATGTGAGTGATGTTTTCAAAAGATTCATCTTAATGTAAGGTTCATGTATGGAATAGGATTTTACCTTTATAAGAATTATGATGATGATAATTAAGAGAAGAAATCCTCCGATGGATCCACCTATTATAGGTACCACGGATTTCACAACCATCAGCTTGGTAACAGACACTACAATCTGTATTGAGACAAAAACACAGAAAATCGTGAGCTGTACGGGATTTCCTTTGGTGCATTTGATTTACCTAAGGACAATTTCAAATACGAATTTTGAATGTCAAGGTCTTTGTAAAAACGAGGGTTTTAAGAACACATTTCCTCTTAAGAATGACTGGTGAATGAAGCCCAATAAAATTTCTTTATATGTAATAAATAAGATGTGGACAGAAGTGTGTTGTAGTGAATTATTTTTTGCTTTACACGAAGAGAGATTAAAAAAAGAGATTCCACCCACTGTATCCTTCTTCTTTACGTCTGTGTCATCATAAATCTTGTCATCAAAGCTGAGCACCCCTGTGGCGTTGATCTGTTGTGTTCCCTGCCATTAAACAGAAGATGAGCAAATTTGGTCACAATTAGGTCAGAGAAAAGTCCTTTTGTTTAGATTTAGCTATCGCTTGGTCCCTTTTTTGCCTTCCAAGCAAGGTTTTTTTTTACAGCATTCAAGCAAAAGGACCAGCTATGAACCACAAACCAACTTTTCCAACCCAGATCTGCCATATCCCCCAAATATATTGACACACCACTGATTTTCTTTTAGTATCAAAATAGTTTCACAGATCAACTCAGGTTAAGTTTACCCCCACCTTCCATGTGTGATGCACCAGACCAAACTCACATGACGTTAACCGTATGTTAGAAATATTGAAGGTGAGATTTGTCAAACTTCTAATAACCAAAAAGCTAAGCCTTCACTTAAGAGCAACTACAGATCCTCACGTTTGAGAAAAGGTTAAGAACTGTTACTTTACCTCAATGTCACTGGTAATGATGCCAGTGTTTATTACAATGTTTTGAAGGTCTGTTACAGTACAGCTGATGCTGACCTGGGCACAAAAATGTACACATGTTCAACATTTGTCCCACTTCCAGTGTTGGAAAAGTTACTACCAAAATGTAGCCTAATACATTATAGATTACTAGTTACTGCTATTTTAAAGTAATTCATCACATTGCAATATTACTTTCTCTGAATTGTGACGGGTTCCACGACTCCTGCATTACTTCTGAGTTACTTTCACCAAAATAACTGCGTAAGTAGGACTTGAAATTCTAAAATGCTAATATGTGGCTTAATGCAGTTCATTAAACATCCAGTGGAGGGTGATGTGGTGTAGCATAATGACTGTAGGCACACACTCTTTAGGAAACAGCTCTTTTACAAGCCATTTTTTTTCTCTTTTGGCAAAATTCTCACAACAAAACGAAATTTCAGGTTAAAGATATGTTGTAATGTGCGTTACTGAAATATGTAACAAGTATAATATTACCGACACTTCGTAAGTAATGCCTTACATTAATGCATTACAGCAAAAAGTAATACAGTAATTGCGTTACTTTGTAAAGTGTAACTCTCAACACTGCTTACCATATCCTTGTCATCATGCAACTTTTGACAAGTCTAAAGTAAACAATAAAGTTAGAGGTTAATGAATGTCAAAGTGCTTAAGTATTCAAAGTTGACATATTTGTTAACAATTTCCCTTACCTTTGGCTCAATGCCCTTGATGGTCATTTCTGTTTTAAGTGTCTTTTTTATTGTTATGGTCGCTGTTATTTTGGCTTTATACTTGTTTTCACCTTCCAGCTGCAAGAAAGGCAAGAGGTCCACGTCTTAAGTTTCATTCACGGTCACTACATAAGTAAGACGGTGTTTTTGAATTGCGTCCTAAAACCCAATCCATCGCTGCGTATGGATCATACATTACCCTGAAAATGAACTTGAGATCACGTTTCTCCCTGTTTTTTTCGTCCTCTGAAATGGTAATCCTGGCTGGGATGGTTGAACTGTAGAAACGAAGATCGGAACCCACATAAACCACACAATTAATGATTAATTCATGCTTTTTTGTGCCAATAAGTTAAACCAGACTCTTACCCGCTCAGCTGAACCTTGAGGGCATTCTTCACTTGGAAATCAAAGGATTGGGAGGCAAGATGTTTGTTCCCACTATGTAAAAAAAAAAAAATCAAATAGAATTGGGTTTGCAACACGCCAGTGGATTGGGTTTTGAGCTCATTTATAGTGTAAAGCAGAGCAAACCTTGTCAAAACGGCAGTAATGTTAGCACTCATCAGCTCAGATTTTTTGTCTATAGGCTGCCAGGTGATATTGACGTTTGTCTGTAGGGGGAAATAAGACAAAAATCAATCAATTCGATCTGACATGTAATGTGGTTTTGTAAAGCTCCCGACTTTCCGATTCATACCCGTTCATTTCTTTTGAAAACAGGATGTATGAGTTTGCATGTGATTTGAAGATCCTCATTTTTCACCTCACACTGTCCGCTCTCAATTTTCTGTCGGCAAGACAATTTGCGTTCAGTGATGATAAAACTGGACTGCAATTTCTTAGAACATTACAATACTTATCATTTGGCATTAGTGTTAATATTGAAATCATTAAAAAAACCAAACATTTTTACCCTTCTTGAGTGGGTAACTATTTAAACCCGTATATCTTCTATGCGAATCAAAGCTGAATTGTGATTTTTTTGTATTTAGGAATCAAAATCCATTCATGAAATAAGCACTGGCGATCTAGAAAGACACTCATATAGTGGCATTCAACAAAGACTTAGGCCTCGTCCACACGGACGTTCGACATGAACGCCCTCTGAACGCCATACGCGTTTTTGCTGCGTTTTGTAGCTGCCTTCGATTGGCGTTTCACTGGCGTTCGCAATAGCGTCGTTTTCCTCGCGTTCGTCGGGATTTCGACGCCAAGAAAACGTTGCATGCAGCGTTTATTTGACCCCACCCGAACGCCGGTGCCGAACGCCCATGTGGACCCTTTGATTTGCTCCAATTAGCAGAAAAATGGCCGGCATTCAGTCGGCGCTCACCTGGCGCCACGAACGCCAGAAGAACGCCTGGTTCAGACGTCCGTGTGAACGAGGCCTTACTCACAATACAAACTGTATGTTTCATGCATGAAGAGGACTTACCCTTGTGTGTAGTATGTGAGGATAATTTAGAGTCAGAGTGGTCATATAAGAGCTGTCCCCAGTGTTTACAAGGTCAAAGGAAATCCAAAAGGTTTGAGGAGAGCCAATGATGACCAAATTGCTGCTGTAAAGACCAATGAACAAAAAAGAAACGTCATTAACATTAAAGAAGACGTATAGTGTTGGGCAAGCTACTTCCACACTAGTTACTGTTATTTCACAGTAATTTCTTGCATTACAATGTTACGGTCTCTTAATTGTAATGCGTTACACGATTCCTGCATTACTTTTGAATTACTTTCACCAAAATAACTGCGGAAGTAGGACTTGGCATTCTAAAATGCTAAAATGTAGTTTACTGCAACTCATTAAACATCTAGTGGAGGGCAATGTGGTATAGCATGACAGTCTACAGGAAATAGCTCATATATTCGTGGAGTTTTTCTCCTGCTTCTTCGTCATCTTTAGCTAAAGTGGTCAGTGTTGATGTTGTAAAGAAATATTTTATAAGTAAATGTACAGTAAGGAAAGTTCTTATGATTATGAATGCGCTATTTCAGGATGAGAACATTTTGTATTAAAAGCTCAGAATATTATTGTTCACTGTTTCACTAGACATGTCAGGATAGGGATTAAGATGAAGTCAAGTGAGATTATTTGTCATTGTGAACACAGCACACAGTGCACCACGGCAAAATGTGATCTCTGCTTTTAAGCCTTTCGTGAAGGAGCAGAGGGCAGCTTTTTGGCAGCACCTATGTTTGGGGATGATCTCTTGCTCACGAGTACCTCAGTGGTACCTTTTCTAGTCCGGAACTTGAACCGGAGATGCTCCGATCACAGGGCCAACTCCCTAATCGTTACACTACCGAATGCCACCTTTTACGACCTCAGGGAGTTAAGACCTCACTTAAGTGTCTCGTCTGGAAAACACTGCCTTCTTTTCTCAGTCAGAGGATTAAAGAGTTCCCACCAAAAGTCAAACACAGTGGAACCACAGCTTTGGGTTGAGGAAAAAGCGGCCAGGGATTCTTGGTATAAGAATCCCGGGCTGCTTCTTCCTCTACAAGAGGGATAAACCTGGGCAGTGGCTACCCAAAGAGACAAACTCACCTGCGTACTGGGTGAGCTATTGATATGTTCGCCATGCAGTTCTCTTGATTACTGCAATTATTTTGAAATGGAATCTGAATCATGGGAAAACAATTAGGTAAGAAGTATATCCAAACAGATGTCCGTTCCTGTTTAGAAGCAGACGACTGAATTTCAAAGTATGTAAGAATGTAAAAAATCAAATGCAAACGTTCTGACCTCTTTTATGTACTCTGCTGAATCGAAGACATCAAATATGTGCCTAGGCGTTTCACTAGGGTTGGTGACCAACGTAACATTCAGCCGGATTTTGATAGGCGAGAAGCAGTCGTAGCATCCCTGCATAACAGTATTAGTAGTGTTATGTCTTCAAATGCTAACACTAAATGATATACATTTTGATAAACAAAAATAATCTGACTTTCTTCTTAAAGTTAAACAATTTGCCGTAAAAAGTGCCTTTAAATCTGCCTTTAAACATTTTAACCTGACTGTAGCATCAACTTACCATAAAACGCAGATCTATCGGAAAGATGCAGTTTTGATTTTGGTTCAGAGAAAAGATATCATTCCATTCGTGGCTGTCACCTCTTTTCAGTCGCTTTTCATCGCTACCATAGTCCAAATCAATTTGGTATTGAAGGCGCATTTCTTCATCAGCTAATGGTACAAAGTATATAATAATATAATGCAGAATATATAATATTATGATTTCGGTAGACAATAAATTATATGAATAATTAATCATGCTCGTGATGTGTATGTGTGTGTGTTTATTGTACACAGTCTTGGATAGTAACAGAATACATGTACCGCCGTTACGTATTCAGATTACAAATTATGAGTAACTGTATTCCGTTACAGTCACAGTTTAAATAGATGGTAATCGGAAAATACAGTTACATTGTTAAAAATAATGGATTACACAACAGTATTTTTTCCGTTTCACGTGTTTATCCTCTCTCGAATAAATTATGGCAATTCCATTCAGAACACGCAACCAAAGAATCTAATGTAAATGTCCGTAAAAGTCAGTGCATTTCTGTCTTGGAAATTCAGACAACACCTGACATTTAAAGAAGAAAGAGGGCGGAATATGAAGAGCGCGATTGCCACATTCATACAGTCGTAAAAAGCAAGACAATGTGGAAATAATCCAAAGTATTAAGAATATGTTACACTGAGTAATCTAACGGAATACGTTACAAATTCAATTCTAGGGCATGTATTCTGTATTCTGTAGTGGAATCCATTTTAAAAGTAACCTTCCCAACATTATTTGTACGAATGTATGTATGAATGTATATGTACATATTAGAGAGGTTCAAGGTACATCACAAATATGACCACTTACCTTTGATTTTTCTGTTGCCTGTCTCAAAGCACATTGTGAATTTCATTGAAAAGGTCTCAGCTTTAGTTTGCATACTAAAGGGTATAGTTCTTGGATCAACCCCTATGTTTGGTTCAATAGTGATGACTGGAATTGCCCTGTTTAGATATGAAACATAACATTGCTGACTTGTGAATCTTTCTTTTGTTATTGCAAAGTGAAGGATGCTAAATAGGGCTGGGTTCAAAAAAAATGGATTCACCGATCAATATCGATTCTCGTTGGAAAAAAAACGATATCGATTCAAAAATTCGCGGATCGATCTTTTCCTGCAGCTATGCACTACTTCTCGCGACCGCGCAAGGAGAGCTATAAAAATGTGAGACCGGTGAAACCGAAACCAAATAGAGCTATGGCTGAAGCTGCTCCGCTCAAATCACCATCTGGCCTAAAGGCCGATGTTTGGCAACACTTCGGTTTTAAAACAAGTTATTTTATAACCAAGCAAAACTAGTATTGACGCAAAGAAATCTCTAAATAAATCGATATCGAATCGAATCGAGAATTGAATCGGATCATGACCTTGCAAATCGGAATCGAATCGATTCAGGAAATCAGCAACGATACCCAGCCCTAATGCTAAATGTCCATACAAGCACAGTAGTAACAAATCAAACAACAGAAATTGCATCTGGCAACGTGCTATTTTTTTAAAATAGTGGCTCAAAATGTTAGTATCTTGACTCACGTAAAGACAGTTACGCTCTTCTCACTCCCGACACTGATGAAGGGCCCCTGGGTGCCTTGTAGGGAGCCAGACATGACACTCACTGCCCGGCCAAAATATGCTAGTTTGTATCCAAACTCGCTGGGCGAAATTCTCTGAGAAGAAAACGTTACAAATTGGATTGTGAAAAGACTTCGGATTTTACATATCAAGTTAGTTGAGTGCTTTGAAGTAACTCTTTTTTTGCACTGGTATTACATTTGGACAAGACAATTGGTTTCCTGAAGTCTATAGGTGAATATACCAAGATTTACCTGTGAAAACTGCTGTCTTAGCCCATCTTTGAATCCATTGTATATGTAGATGCTCCCTGAGGTGCCTGGCATGTCCTCGGCAGGTTCCAAAGGAGCCCCGACTGCCACGTCTCGGTATCCGTTCCCATCGATGTCGCCAATGTCAGCTATGGCTGAGCCAAACCTTGCGTAGATGAACTTTTTCAATCCTTGCAGCTCGTAGTCTTCTCTCTTAAACTTTCCCTGCCATGGCATTCCATCAAAGGGTCATTATACTGAGTTACGTTTCAAAAGACAAATTAAAAAAAACTTTTCGGGAGGGATAAAGACATACTTGATGTAGCTTGTACACCACCACTTTGCCTTCTTCCCATTTCTCATGGAAGTGTGGTGCTCCCACCAAAAGGTAATCAGTCTCCTGGTCGTTATCAAGATCCAGTGTGCAGAGAACCGCTCCAAAGTAAGACCCCACCTGTATGGCCAATAATTATTTTTCATTTTTGGGGTAAAAATGGCAATGACTAAACTGTCATTAACTGTCTAGAAGTAGGGATGCACAGTATGGGAACTGCCGATGCCGATATCCGATGTTGTTAATGCTCATATCCGCCGATGCTGATGAACACATTTGTAATAATATTGGGACGTGTGACTGTACTGTGGTACGTGAATGTGGTGAGATGAGGAAGGCGCATAAAGAAAAGATATTTTGCTCGCCAAAGTTCCACTGCATGTTCCGAATTTTGACAAAATAACGCCATAGCTCTGACATTTCGAACACGGTGCCAAGTGAAAGTGGGTGAAGCTCGCCATGCGGTTTCGTTCTCATGAACATTCCACCGCGAGCTCAGAATTTCTGCACCAAAAAAAGGCCATACATTTTAAGACAGACCGCGGCCTTTCGACTTGGCTGGCATAAGCGCTACTTTTCTGGCGTACGATAAGGCCCTGTATCCACCAAACACGTTTTTTCCGCTGGCAGCACCTTTTTTTAAATACAAATCTATGAGCTTTAGCGTTCAGAGTGCTAAGCTCCTTGATTTCTCTTGAAAGAGGAACGAATGCGGAAGTGTCCGATGGTGCTTTTCGGAATTTAGCAACAAGGAGCGCTGAGAGAAAGCGCTTTGGAAGAGACCTTTTGCGCGCTCATAGCGGAAAAAACGAGTTTGGTGGACAGAGGCACTACATGCTTGATTGCCTAAATGTCATCAAATGCCAGCTGAAAATTTCAGGTAAATCTAAGCATCGGTGCGATGCCAATGACTTTAAAAAAGCAATCATCGGACGATTCCGATACGATTCCGATAGTATTGTGCATCCCAAGTGAGAAGTTTTGTGACTATGTACAATAATTGCTTTGTTTAATTATGGATGTTGCGTTTTTTTGTCAAACCTGATCTCCCTGAAGTATGTACTGACTGGTCCCATTAAAAACGAAGACTCCACCGGTCAAGTTGTACCTGGGTGCTCCAGATATATATATGGTTTTAGATGCCACATGTGCAGATGCCACACTGTAACCTGCAATATCCAAAGAGATTCAGTCGGCAGTCATCCCAAAAGTAGTCATTAACTAGTCTAACTAGTCATTAACTAGTCTAAGTAGTCATTAACTAGTAGTCATACTACTAACCCCAATAACAACAATAACCTTTTGCATCTTAAAGTGCTTTAGAGTTCTCAATATAAAAGTAACTATTAAAAATGAACCCAGAAACATTTCAAACATCAAAATAAAGACAATACCTAAGTAAGAAAACCTGGGCTCCTCTGTGGTAGCATTAAAAAATGTCAGCTCTTGGTCCTGTTTCAGAACTATCCCACCATTCCAGTCAAAGGCTCCCACTGCTCCAAAGAGCATAGACCCCTACAAGCAGAGGAACAAAAAACGTCATTAAAGAAATTGGTGTCATAAAATCAGGTGTTAGTTTCGACTTTTCTGTGCAATTACAAACATGCAAACGGTACTGTGATTAGACAGAACTCACTTCATGGGTTAATTGAGAGCTAAATCCAGCCTCTGCCAGTTCAAACCGAAATCCTGCACCTTTTTGAATGCCTGAGACAAAAGAGAAAGCGGGTTAATAAAAAAAAAAAGAGGAGGAAATGACCTGCTAGGGTGGTCACAATTTTTAAATTCGAATTTTAAAATATAGCATATTGGAAATTTGAGCTGAAGTTTGTGCGGATTACCTTCAATCTCGTATATGTTATTCTCCAAAGAATCAAGAATTTTTGCCAAGGCAGCATAACTAGATGCGCTATAAAAATTTTCTTTGCTACCAGCTATTTGAATCATCTCCTCTATTGCCTGTGGTTTACCCAGAACCTCAGGCCCAACCTGAGAATAAAGCAGGACTCTTTCATTAATCAGACTCTTTTACATGCAGCATATGTTAAAACCACTATCTGCCTACCACAAGAGGGCCGTAGACATCCATTATAGAATAAACAAGTCTTCAGAGAAAAAAATCTAATCAAATAAAACACTTACCCCTATAGAAAAGCGAGTGACTCCTTTCATTTGTGGCATGTTCAATACATCAGAGAGGCTTCTCTGACGTCCTAACATTTGTCCATCAGACAATACAATTACCATTTTCTTTGAGTGAGGGTTGGATCCATTTTCAGGCACAAAAACTTCGGTGCTGTTGGACAAATTAACTAGTAAGAGTTATATTTTTTTGGTGTATAGAGTACTTTTACATATGGTGTATAGAGTGCTTTCACATATCAATAAAAGTAGAGGGTTCTCGCAAAGAGAATGTTAAAAGTAACTCATTGGATTACTACTTAAACAGTACTTAATAGTTAAAAATACTTTCAGCATTAGATACTCAAATAGTACTTCAGTACAAACTATTTTGCTGGCATTAGTAAAGGTTAGACACACAAGCAATCCTTGTCTCAACCTGGATCACTTCATTTACGTTTACTTTGTTTCCTTTTGATACCAATTACTAAATCCCTTGTGTACAGGTCACAAATTCCAGGCAGTAACATAAAAGGCTGCAGCTGTCTATATCACCACTCGAGTACCAGGAAAGGTGCGAAATGTAACATGTGGTGGATGTGGTCAGTCGAAATGGAGTAAAAAAGATTTTAATTAGAAGAAGAATTACTACATAGTCAGGAAGACAGTAAAAGTTTCTAATATTGATCGTATCTAGTATGAAAGAATATCTAGTACAAAGTACTCGAATATTATCATTTGCACAGTAATGAAGTACAATTACTCAACTACACCACTAAAACAGAGGGTTGGTTAATCTCACTTACAGAACATGGTAGAGAGCATCTGCAGTCTTGGTGAGGTTGCCTATCTGTTTTATGTTTTCCACCTTTTCCAGTGCTTTGCTAGGGTTATCATTTTCTTGCAGGGAAAGTTCTGTTCTTACTTTAGATCCAAACTGCACTATTGCAAAGTTGCACTGTGGAGAGATTGGCCTGACATAAGCATCTTGTGTACAAAAAAAAATAACCAAAACAGTTTAGTTCCCCCCCCCCCCCAAAAAAAGTGAAGAACTCAGAAGTGTGATCAATGGAGTTTAAATAAAGCAGCGACAAAAACAATTATTTCTTCATGGTTCATCCAATGTCAACTTACACTGAAACAGCCCTTCCAAACATTGCTCATCACATTCGAAATAAAGTCTTTTGCCTTCTTAAAATCGGTGGCGTTAATACTGCCAGAACCGTCCAGTACAAAAGCAATTTCTGTCCCAGCGTCTTGGAAAAAAATCACATGATTAAACGTTATTTTAACTTGCACAAGAAGTACCTGTCTTAGCTAGTATTATTTCTTCACTGAGTAATTAGAATAATTGTAAAAACCTTCATCATCATCATCATCCTCATCCTCATCAATACTGTTATTCTGCTCGGCCTCTCTTTTTCTCCTTTTTAGTTCTGGTGAGTGACATGTACAGTCGTGTTAAAAAGTGAAATTCACAGCTTGGAAATTACTGAAATAATTCTTTAAACAGTGAAAATAATCCAACAAATTTAGAGACTGGAGTTCATCATAAATCTTCATGTCTAAATATGCTACCCATTGCATAGCGGTTATGCGCAAGCGCAGACCAGAAAGCATGGGGTAAAATCCCATCAGATTATCTTGAAAAATGTCTTTCAGGCTGTAATTGTTCCAAAAGGTGTTTTTTTTAAATAAAAGCAAAGTTTGAAGAACACAATCGTTTCCATTAAAATGTTTATTTCTAACCCTGACAATGTCCGCTAATTTGCTAGATTTCCTATTCAGACTAATTTCATGTGTTTCATGTGAACATCTACTGAGGTTTTGTTTGAATAAATATTGAAAAAGCTTTTTTCCCCTTAGGTTTTGTTGTTCAAGTATATCACATTTTTATTTTGGCACTGTAGCAATTTAAGTGAAATCTTTGCTTATCTCTGTAAATGAAGAGAAATGTGCAGACGTTATGTTATAAACAAGTTCTTTTATTTGCGTGTGAAGTGTCATTATGTCAAATTTCTTTACCTTGATTTCGATGTATCTCATGTTTCAGGGCATCATCTCGCAGTTTCTTTGAAACTAAGGAGCAACGACAAGGGATTAGAATGCCGAAATTTCAGTACTTATTGTTTAATGCATAAATCTGATACCTAAATCTGCAGGGTCGATTTGGTCCGTCTCTTTATCATTAGTCACTCTTGCACACAGTCCATTAAACTTCTCACTCGAGGAGATCTTTTGACGAACTTGATTACAAACCTGAGAAAGTTGAGCAAGGTTAATAAGGTTTTTCTTTGAGACTTGCATTTCAAGCCGCTTAAGGCCTCTAAAACTAATTTTTAAAAACTGGGCTTCACATCTGCTAACACAACTGTTACAATAACTGACTATGATGGATTTAAATTGGGTTACGCAGATCACTTTGACTTATAGAAAGTAGGCTAAAAGCAGAGCAACATGAGAACAATAAGAATGTAGATCAAGAGGAAGTTTCTTATCAGTGACTTCAAGATGGTTCATAAAAGGGGGATACAACATCTACATAAAATCAAGGTTCGAATCATGAACAATTAAGGTCATAAATATCAGCAACCAGACGTGATGTGGATGGTTATTGATTCTTCGATTAAAAGCTAATCCTGTACTGAAAGAAACAAACAAACAAATATCACACTGTATCTTCTGACTTCATGTTTAGCTTCTCCGGAAAGTGCCTGTCACAGCCTAAAAGAGAAGTTTAAACGTCTGACGCCTTCGACAGGGGAAGCTGTGGCTTTACTAAGAACTGTCACGAGAAGCAGACATCGAACATCTGCGTGTCATCACCAATTTACAACATCTGCACAATTCCTTTTTTTTGTTTCAAATTTATCTGCCTAAAATGAGCAAAAAAAGAAACGAAATGGTACCAGAAGTTGTTTCTCCTCTTCACTGAACATTGACGAAATAGAAGTTATTGGACGCCGGCCTTTGCTTGTAGTCTCTAAAATGGTTAGTTAGTATGAATAAACATTTTTAACCCCAAATACTATGTGAAATCATTTCAGTGATGCAAAGAAAAAAAGATTTGAAACAATACAAATCATACATGCTTCATTAGAATAATAATCTGCCTTATTTAGGCCTATTGGTATAACACAGATTTGTCTGACCTACTTCTTTATAGGAAATCTTACCACTGTATACAGTTGTGCAGCCCAGGTCGAACGCGCATTTGAAAATTGTTCCTTTATTAGGAGAAGGAACATAAATTCTAGGTAGAGAATAATTTGTATGAGTTGTAGTTGAACATTTCAAAAACATTTTTGCTGTATCTAAAAAAAAGATAATAAAATAACTCACCCATCTTTTGACTGAACAATAGTTTGTCCAAACAGTGGATCATCATTTGAATAATTTTGCAAAGGTTTTATATGTATATTGAATCCCACAGCTGTGTAAATAACTATAATTTGGAGAATAGAGTGTGAGGAAAGTGTTATATATTAGACATAATATTCTGCTTCATAATGATTTTCAGCATTGGAGCATATTCTTTTAAATGTTCTTTAAAATGTCTAAGTGACAGCTGCAAAAAAAAAAAAAAGTACACACCTGTCACGAAAAGGAGTGCTCCAAACATCCTTTACTAATTTTTCATTCCAGACATGAGATTTCAAACTTCAGTCGAGATGTTCTCAGTGTGGTCTAGACAGCGAGCAGCGCGTTATCCTTCAGTCACTTTGTCAGATTGTCGACAGATAGAAACCCTCAAAATTTCACTTCCGGCTCTGGGGCCTCATTTATGATGCAAAGATTTTTGTTGTTTGTTAACTTCAAAACTTAGGCTATGTGGAAATGGATATTATGCCATCAGTCTCATCTGACTTTTCTTCGCCTTTAGTCATAATTTTGCCAGAAAGATGTGAGAAAAGAAAGCATTGTGCAATGAGAGGGCGACTTCTTCCATTATCATTCATTATGCACTAGTTAAAATGAGGAGTGTAAGAATGTAACTAAAGAAGTGTGTATGTTGTTGGGCTCTGAGGACCAGGTTGAAACATAATGTTTTATATATAGTTTATTCCCCTAAAGATTTGCTGAACCGGAAAAAGTTATCTCGCGCAAAGAAATAATAAAATTAAAAAAAAAAAATAGATAAAAGAATGTAAGTATAGACATCTATTTGCAAACACATTTCTATGTATAACTTGCACAATTATATGTGCAAACAGATCGGTCGATGCGATTCAAATGTGCATGAGAAAACATAGCCACTAGAGGGACTGATTACGATTTTTCCATTAGGGGTTCTTCAGTTTCGCCCAGTTCGCTTTAAACAAAATCCCCACCAGTTTCAAAGTTTTACGGTTTACAGTTTTATGGTCTGTAAGAAAGCTGTGAACGATTCCTGAAACTGGAACCAGTTTATCATTTAGAAACCAAGCTGTTCTGTGCTTAAGTCAAATTGTGAAAGTGGATCTCTTACTACAAACAGAATAATAATAATAAAAAAAGAACGCTGCTGATCATACATACATCGCCTACACTCAAATATATTACCAAACCGAGGGCGACAATAGCTTTCACACCAGAATGACACAACCGCTTTATTGTCTGTGCTTGTTGAGATGGTTTCACAAATGAGCAGTTAACCTTTAGAGGAAACACGTTGTGGTTTGCAGTGTTCGGAACGGATCACATGCTTTATGTAGCCCAAGCCTCTAACACCTCCATGCTGCAAAGCTGAAGTGAAAAGAAGCTAAATATTTTACCCAAACCATTGCTGCCTTTCCGAAATGTCAGAATGTCCTGGTTTGATGTTCCTTAAAGGCGTCTATTAATAATAAAATACGCGTGAAGTATAGCAAATGTGATGTCTCCTAACTGGCAGAATGTCGTCAAATGAATAGAAATATGATTATTATATAATATTTTATAACTATATATATATATATATTTACATATATATTTGTAAAAATTACAGACAAAAATTTGATTATTAAATGTTTATTTAGAAACTTGATTCGAGAAAATGTTGATTATAGGCGTGAATTATAAGCAACATATTGATTCTTCCAACCCCCCCAAAACCCCAAAACCCCAAAACCCAAAAACAAACAAAAAAGTAATTCTCTTACAACATTTAATCCTTAACACAGTTTATTTGGAGATACATGTGCATCGCGGTTATTAAGCCAGGATGTAATCGCCACTAAACCGAAATGTCATCTTGATGTACGCTAAACTTTCACAAACCCCAGCACCAAATGCAAATGTGGTTATTATAGCACCTACATATATAAAGGCCGAGGTCAGGCTGATATGCCCAAATGAAGAACGTTTTATGCCAATGCGTGGAACCTAACATCCCACAGCGGAAAAAAAAATATCTGTCTTGTTAATGTGACCGTACTTACTATGTCACAGGTGTATGAAACTGTGTGTGTGCGTTTGCAGGAAACAGCAAAGGATGTCCACTTATTACCGATTTACGCTCTCTCACGTCCCCCATTGACTTGCGACATGAAATGCGTTTTTTCATCTTAAGTTAACAGTTAATTACAGTTTTGTCCTCAAATGGTAAGTACAAAAAAACAATCTGGCATAATCTCATTTTATAAAAGCTACTTTATTGTTTCATTAGTCATTTAAAAGGCAACAAAAAGTGTTGGACTAATTGGAGTAGTATTTGTATGTGTGATGTTTTCATGAGTGGGTGCACATATGGGAACAATTAGAACGAACTCTTGAGGAACTGCCCTTGTAAAAACCTGTTGCTTCATGCTGCTTTTCAGGACGCCACTGCGGAGGACCCTGTGACACCGTCACTCTCAGCGCCTCTCTGGGATCTTCCTTGTCTCTGCCGTGCAATCCCTGCCGAGAGAAGTAATGAAACGGGAGGAAGCACAGTGGAGCCAGAACTCCAGCTCCAACATTCTGCTGATCGGGCCCCATGGAAATGTAACGTTTGAAGATCCCAGAGATGGGAGAGTGACAGCTTTTCCCTACTTGTTCGTCTCTAGGAGACTTCTCCATCTCATCGGCGGAGTCCAAGATTCGGATAGGGGAACCTACTGCTGCTGTGCTGGGCCACAAATGCCAAAAGTGGAGGTCAGTGTCCTGCCAAGTCCAACGGGCCATGAAGGTGAGTGGAATAAATGTCCACAAACTTTCAGACTAATTTCGCTACTATAATTAATACATTTGCTTGAATGTTTCTTGGCTGGGTTCCACCATTTAAAAAGTATTGTCCTAGGCACCCAAGAAATATTATTCATAAATGCATTTGCCTAACCCTCTCTTCCTAAAACATAGAAACTTTATGATATAAAGCAATCAGCCCATATTGCATTAAATTAAATAAATCATAAAATATTTTCAGCACAGATTCCCAAAAGAAAAGAGCAGAAATGGGCGGCAAAAACGTATGAGAAAAACAGTGATTAACAGATTTTCTTTTATTACATTTTAATGGAAACCAGTTGAAATATATAATTTTACGGTAATGTATGCAATATGTTTGGGACAAAAGCTGGGGACATAGGCCAGAAGTTATCACTATTGTTTTATATCCTTGTTTAGTCTAGTCTATAAACGAAATTAAACCATTGTTTTGAGATTGAGATCACTTTTTACCATTCAGCATTAATGGTGCTTTTAACAGATACCAGAACTTTCTCTTGCTATAAAAAACTAGCACACCAACTAAAGTCCACATAATATATGTCTGTTTTTGAGCTTTTGGTAATGCAGTTGTTTTCTATACTGGTGCTACTAATACTTGGACACAAATGGCAATTTTTTCTCCAAATCACTAAATCTGTCCAAATCTGAGATTGAGAGCCAAAAGGTCAGCAGCAGGATTTCGGAAGTCGCACTAGATGATGAAATAAATATGATTTGACATTTTAACAGATACTAGAAGATAGTATACCAATAAGGATGATGCATCCTTATTGGTATGTTGTAAATATAAAAAATATAATATAAAAGAAAAATATAAAAGGCCCCTTTCCACTTGATTATCACTAGACAGGTTATCACATAACTCATTCTCTTTCCAATTAGATGAAAAATATACACTGCTATTATATATATATATATATGTACACACACACACACAATAATCACAGTTCCAATCAGCTTCATCCTTCAGGCAGAGCATAAATAGTGAATACTGCTTAATATAAACACTTAAGGCACTGATGAGAGCAGGCAGTGTCTAGTTGTAGGGTCATTATCCTCTATTTAATTAGTGTCCAATTAAGTTACACATTGGCACACATCAAGACCACACTTAATGGTAGGTAATTTAGCAACACTGACTAACTGTGGGAAGCAATCAGACATGAATGGAACAGCACTGATGCAGATCACATGATTGTAAACATGAAATAATTTGTGTTCGGCCCATTTGTTTTGCTAAGCAGAACATGACGCCTTCAGGCTCCGGCCACTATTGTGTCAGAGAATTGGTTTACAAAACTTTTGTGGCCAATTGCAACTTCTGATGAAACCAAAATAAAACTTACATCTTTACCGAAAATCTCAGTCTCACTGACTGTATAAAGGACTGTATACGGACTGTATAAGCTAATAAATTAGACTTACACTGATAATTACACTTTTATTAATGATTAATTACTTCCAGTTGCTAGGCTGCCCACTGCTCTTCACAGATGGGTCAAATGAGGTCACATTTCAGGTGTGCTACATAAAGGTGGTGTGGTGTAACCACAATGACAAATAATCACCACTTTCACTTGAAATGTTCTGTAAAATTTATATTTTGTTGCAGGTTTGGAAATTACATGGTTCTATATTTTGATTGGAGCTGGAATTTTAATTCTTCTTGGTAATTTATATGCCGATTCGACTCGAGACGTGAGCAGCATTTCTACTTCCTAGCCAGTAATATTTTTGTTTTACATTTTATGTAGAAATACTGATAAGAATCAAAATACGTTGTTGTTGTTGTTTTTTTGCTTTGGCAGATTTGTGCAAGAAAAAACAGCTGGCTCTACTGATATCAACTCAGCATGCAGCCAGAGTAAGCTCTATTTAACAAGACACATTTTACAGTAATGCTTTAAAATCTTTTAATCGCTTGACAATCATCTGTGGTGTCTTTGGCAATACGATGGTGTAATCATGAACTAATTCCTGTCAATATACTGAAGACAACTACCCAGGAAAACGGGATCATAATGGAAGCATGGAGAGTGAAGACAAAGTGATGACTAGTATGTTAATGTAGATGACGCTTGCCGGTGATTATGTCAACATTGACAGTTGCTATAACGTCCAGACAATGTATAATAAAAATCACAAGGCAGGACAGAGTATGCAAATATAATATATAATCATTACAATGTCCCTATTTAGTGTCATCCTGAACAGGGATTGATCAGTGGTCACTTACTTATGAAAAATCTAGCTTATAAAGTAGATAGTTGGGGTAGATTATGAGATGGATATCTAAAATAGATATCTTCTTTTCAGTACAGTTTATGACCACATGGCTACAGGTGACCTGGTGTAGTTTAGGCTCTTCTTCAGGGGCTCAATGATTTTGGTGTTGGAGGTTGCATAAAGTATATTTACGTATGTTCTCAGTTGTCCAGGACATGTTAATCTTGAGAGCTTGATTTAAAGACTTCTTCAGTTCTGCTTGGTTCTTCAGTTCTTCAGGTTGGATGAAGTCAGACTTGAACCCACAACCTCTTACTTCATAGACGAATATACTACCACAAGGCCACCACCAAAGGGCAGTGGCAGTGAAACGCCACAGTATAGGCCAGAATACAATACTCAAATCTCTGACTGGTAAACCATAACTCATTTTCCACATGTATAGCCTTTGTGCATCAGTACTTCATCATCAACACCCATTGTGTGGTTGAAATGAAGATGCAGTCCCTGTCACAGTGGTCACAATTTCTGATAGAGAGAATATATAGAGTACCAGTGGTGTTACTTTTAAAAAGAGAATAGTTTGTAACTAGGGTACAGCATTATAAAAGTAACTAGTTACCAGGGAAGGTAACTATTGTGGAACCTTGTTTAAAATGTTCAAATACGTCAAAGAACCTTTGATGGAACTTAAAATCAACTGTTTATTCCACTATTAATAATAAAACTGAATATTAAATATCTTTAATGAATAAAGTTGAAATTTAATAGAAAAAATAACAAATCATTGTACACTAATCTACACTATTTTAATGTTGCTGTGGGCTCATGTGAGACAAGACACCTATCAAATTTTATATAGTATTGTAGATATGCTCATTTCTATGTTTAAAAATAGAGAACAGTAATAGATGTTTTAGAACTTTTGATATTTGTTACACGGACACCAAGTAACTGCCATCTAATTATATATATATATGTATATACATATATATATATATATATATATATATATATATATATATATATATATATATATATATATGTATATCGGTAACACCTGTCACTACATCTCGCAGCTGTCAAAAGCATGCTGGTAATCTGTAGTGACCATGCACTATGCAGGTATGGTAGTTCTACCAGTTGGGCCACACATCTGCTGCCATTTCAGCACCATTCAGAAACATCTGGTAATTGAAAGTACGTCTTTGTAAAGAGAATGTTTTTTAAGTGGTAGTTGAGTTGGTATTATTGCTACTTGTGGTTCCCCCAAACTGCTGCTAGGTTAAAGGCCGTCAACAAGCAAATATATGATCAGCCATAGCTACGTTTAGAAACTGGCCACTGATTAGGGGATGTGAATAGAAGCAGATTGGTCTAAGTCTTTAACTTGATACCAAGGAGTTGCATCTACAAGGAAGGCTTTTTTTAACCATATTGACACATATTTTGGCTAGGTCTGCCGGACAATAGGACGGTTTGGAAGGTTTTACCTGAACGATTGAAGCTGCGAAGCTTCAGATCACGTAAGAGCCTCAGGTTGTGTAAGACACAGTAATATACACTCACAGCATTCGGGTGGCATTAACTCATTTTCTTTTTTCCAGGTCGCAGCGGTAATACAACGGTTTATGGTATGTTATAGTCTCTGTTTAGTGCTATTTGAATTGGTATGTGGTATTATTAACAATTTTATCATATGTATAAAATTATTCTAAAATATTTGTTGTCAAGTAATTGCGACTGTAGAAAAGGTGCAGATTTAATTAACACAATGTAGTTTAAACAATATTTGACTCAAAAGTCATACTCATTTGTTGCTGTTTTAGACAACCACAATGTTTGACTAAAACCTTGCCTTTTTTTCTGTTTAAGAAAATGACATTCACGATCCAAATCCAGCTGCTTGTGTCCAGACAAGGCCACAGCCACAAAAAAGAGGTGACTCATATTTTTAGCTATTAACTTAATCATTGTCAAATGCACATGAAACTGAAACAAGCAAAGTGACCAAAAACCTTTTAACAGCTTCCAGAGAAACACAGTCACATCAGCCAAATTTGAGACCAGAATATTATGGTGGGTTACCAGCTATTAAATTATTATTGTTTATTTTTCTCCAACATAGATTAAATGGTTCTAATTGGTCAATTAATTGGTTGGACATTTCATGTCATTGTTCATAATACTTTCATATGTATTTATGTTTGATCTTTCAGCCAACCAATCTGAGATCTTCAAACATGAAAGTGCTGTCGCCAGAAGCGAGAATCAATGTAAAGCTTTCCTCATTTTCTTCTTTTACTAATTACTCAGTCCAAATGGTCATTGTACCCAGAAGACAAGTAACAAAACTATAACAACAATGAACACTGGTCATTAAATGTACATTTTTAAAACTTTTTCAAAGCTGCTGACGTTATTAAAGAAGCAAGAGAAATATGTTCATATGTAAAAAAAACCCCAAAAAAATAGCATATAATGCTCCATCAATATTAAATATTCTCTTCTTTCTTTTATCTCCAGTAGAACATCAGTTCAAAAATCCACTATATGAAGAAAGGACCATTCACCAAGGCCAGAAATGAACAGGCAGAAATTAATGTACAAGCCAGTATTTCTTTCTTGTTTCATTACTTGATCCATCGCATTTAATTAATAAAAAATGCAGAATGGTTTTACAATAAGAATGGTCTGGTTCAATGACTCCAAGTCTTTAAAGATTTATAATGTTTATAAATACAGTAATACCTTGGATTATGTAATTTTGACATGTGCTTTTTTCAAAGTAATGTCGCAAATAGTCGTTTTATTCAGACGCATGATGTTTAAAAACAAGTGTATAAAAGTGTAAATAACAAGCCTAACATATCATGAAATGAAATGTTTAATACATAACATACTGTAAATAAATATATTATATATGGTTTGTGCTGCTGCCTCACTGCGAGAAGGTCCTGGGTTTGATCCCTTGGTCGGCTGTAGGGCCTTTCTGCGTGGAGTTTTGCACGCTCTTCCCGTGTTCGCGTGGATTTCCGCGGGGTGCTCAGGTTTCCTCCCACAGTCCAAAAGTATGCAATATAGGTTAACTAGTGACGCTAAATTGGCCCTGCAAGCAGTGACTGCCCTTCGGTATATTGGCGCCTGCTCAAGGTTGGTCCACGTCTTGCGCTGGTAGTTCCCAGGATAGGCTCCGGTCCACCCGCAAGCCCAGTTGAGTTTCAGAACAGGCTGTTTCTCATTGGTATTGCTAAATGCAAATGAGACGCTGCTGCCCACTCATACCTCACTCCGGAACTGGGGCGTAGACAGCACGTCGAGTGTGTACCTCACATGAAAATAATCTACACGGCTGCTGCTAACAGACCATCCATATGGCAATATTTCAGTTTAGCAAACATCTTAAAATGCATTGTTTTTATACATTCCCAAGTGTGGGGATGGCTTGCAAGAACCCCTGGACTGGTACTTATAAGCAAGGTACTGACCCCAAGCACTTCTCCTCGGACGGTGCCAAAAAAAAGCTGCCCACTGCTCCTTTACGGATTGGTCAAATGCAGAGGTCACGTTTCGTTGTGGTGCACTGTTTGCTGTGCCGTGCTGTGGTGTGTTCAAAATGACAAATAATCACTTACTTAAAGTACATCCTGTTTTCTACAAGTTGACCTTTAGAGGGCACAGACCAAGAAGCTGTTTTTACTGTTGTGATCTTTTCTGTACAATAGTTACCAGACATCCTAGTTGTAATTCTACTTAGGAGGGTACCTTGCTTATGAGTACCTCAGTGGTACCTTTATCAGTCCGGGATTCAAGCCAGCGACTTTCAGATCACGGGGCGACTTCCTAGCCGTTAAGGCACCAACTGCCCCATGTGTGAACTTCTGAGTATATTATCAGCCAGAGCATTCAAGGGTCTGTCAACTGATCATATGTGATATGATCAGGCCCACTGGATAATTTCAGTTATCGTTTAGATTTAAAAATGGCCCACACAATTATGTGATAATATTTTGCTTTGTCTGAGCATACTCCCTAAATAAAAGTAAAGTTTTCTGCAAGACCAGTCAAATTTTCCAAGCAATGGTCGATATTCTACAAATTCTTCCAGTGTATGTAAACTTATGAGCACAACTGTATATATGGAAAGATGGATGAGATTTCACAACACACCTCTTTCGGTTCATCTTAGAAATACTGTGTAACAGTGGCTAGATCTAAGAAGCAGGCTTGATATTTTTTGTAACAATGGGGTGGTAAGGTGTTATAAGTAACACAGATGAGTAAGAAAGTCATTTTTTCGAGGATACTCTTCATATTCTTTTTTTCTAACCTGTAATTTTACTCATACTCAAGTAAATATTTGAGTAAGTAATCTACTTTTTACTTAATTACGTTTTTCATAATGTCTTTGTTACAAGAAGTCTATACTCAGGGGTGAAAGTCCCAGTGCTCGGTTTAGAACATGTCTCTGTCTCGAGGTGCACACAGAGTGGAACCAGGCTGTGGAAGACACCTACGTAGGTCCCAAAGATGCAACACTGCTGCAGTTTCAGACCTGACTTAAAATGACTGTTAGTGGGGAGCTGTGACACCAGATGTCATTCACCCACATACACATACACCCACTCACATTTACACAGATTCTTTCTCACACATCCACTCACAGTCTTCTGATAACATGTGGAATGAGAAAATCAAGCAACTAATTGTCAAATACCTTTGAACTGTTATCATATTATTCCAAATGTATTTCAGCCAAGAACAGAATGAATTATCTCATTAAAACTTGAAAAGCAACTGATTTACTGGATAAAAAAACGAAAAAAAAAAGGTGCTGGTTTTGTTATTTATCACTGATTTGTGTGCCTTTGAAATATACCAAAATGAAATGTAATTGGTCATTTGAATGACTTAATACCAAAGTACTTTTTACTCTTACTTGAGTAGGTTTTTCAAATGGGAAGTCATTTTTTGAAAGACGTAATTGTATTTGTACTTGAGTACATATTTTCAGTACTCTAACAACACACTGTAGATAACGAAAGAACTTCCAGAATAAACGTACAAAAAATGGTTGCCACCAACTGAACCCACCAAGAACTGCTCTGGCGTTACCCTCATCAGGCGCAAATGCAATACAGCTGTTTGGCTCGCCGTCGACCTCCTTAAACCACAAACCTCGTAGGCAAAATGAGTTATTTTAGAGGAGAGGAGGAGGACGACAGACACATTTTAAAACCCTTTTTCTCCGCTATAATGACTGCACTTTGGGCTGTAATGCTAGTCGTGCTTTTCACGCACGAAATGCATAGTTTCACTACGCGAAGCGACGTAAGAAGAGATGTGGTCTTATGCGCGGACAACGACGTGCTCGTTCGTATTTATAAAAACTCCCTCCAAACCGTGTATATTTACGTGCAAGGTACCAAGTGTCCGTTTTGACTTATTTATTCGTGCCCTGAGTAGTTAATGTAGAAGAAATTGTACGTTGATTTTTGATTCCATGTAACTTACTTATTTTAAATAATAGAACGTACCCTGGCTGGATGTGACTCACCTTTACTGGGGCCAGCAGAACTGAGATGTGTGTGCGTAACTAAGCGAAAGGGCCCCCCAGAATGTTTAGGCACAGGGGGGGTCAAAGCTATACGTTAAGACCGAGTAAGGGGGGGCTTAATGAACCACAGATGTGTGTATGACCTCAATGGACCCCATTGTAAAGCAAGGGTATATAATGGGGGAAGCCCTCAGAGAAGTGGGCAACTCTGCAGACTTCTCCCGGTTTTATTGTTCACCGAATAAAATCGATAACTTCTAAAAACCAAAGCCCGAGTTAAATTATTCTCTACTACATTAACCAAAAAAGTGATTCTAATCCTCAGACGAACACGGCAGACTGCACAACGCGACAGAGATTGCGGGGCAGTGCTTGTACGACACGTCAGAAACTCCAAACTTTCTCTTCTTTCGAGTTTCATATAACGGCTGTCACATTCGACAACTGGTGAGACCCAGCCTTATTCCACACAGGTTTTGAGAAGGAACTTTTTTTGTTGTTGTCGTAATCTTAGACAGTTGTGTCGTTTTAAAGTCCGGTTTTCACCGTCTGTTGGTGGTCGTACATGAGCCGTTTTATGGAGGAAGGTTACACTTTTCCAGGAGAGTGCCAATAATATGCCCAGTCACACAGTCCCCTGACACAACAGGTACGTTTATTTAGCATGTTTAATATTGCTGGTCAAACACTGAAGGTTTTTTCCCCCCTTTTCGGACATGAAGATCTACTTTACTCTTCCAAGTACTGTGACCAAAATGGATTTAATATAGTAATTTATGAGAACGCAACAGCGCCCCCTGTCGACATAAAGTCACTTCGCGTTGAAGGAAATCAAAGCCAGATCTGTTTGCCCAAACGCCAAAGCGTCCAGTCTGTGAGTTTCCAGTTCCCTTTCACAAGCTGTGGTGCTCAGTCACAGGTTGGTGCAACTTGCATCCTCCTCAACCATAAAAAACGTGTAGATATCTATATTATTTTTGCCTGATAAAATCTGCAATCCATGTGATAAATCATCCCACCTCTTTATATTTGACAGGTTCATGATGGGAATATAACATTTTGGGTGAAGCTTGTGTCCGAGAAGCTTTTTAGTTCTAATCGAGGATCAGTATACAAAGAAGCCCCTTTTAAGTATGCACACATGCACTTGTCTGCCGTGCGTCATTATAAAAATAAACTATTCATGTTGGATCCTGCGTTTAATGGAAATTACTGCTTTTTCCCTTACAGATTGATTGTCTCTTGCACTTATGCACTGACTAATACAAACGTAGACATGGCTGTTGATCTTAAAGCTCCACATTCCTTGGATGCCTCCCTTATTAAAAAAGGAGTGATGCGTGCTGAGATGAGGTTTGCTACAGGTTTGTATTTTCACTAATATAGCAAATTGCAAAAATGAATTTAAGTGCTTTTTTTTTAACCAAGGAAATATCATTTTTACACTATGCACTTTACAAGCGAGTGGTTTTACTGATGTATGCTTTGAACATTTTGGGAAACAACCCTGACTAATACAACTCATTAGATTCTTCTTTTAGGAGCTTTTATAAGATCCATGGTACTCCAGTAATGCATGTTTTGGGGGAGCCGGTATATGTAGAAATATTTGTCCATAAGCTTGAGGACAAAGAGCTTGTGCTGCGTCTTGATGACTGCTGGGCAACCACTAATCCTGACCCGAATGATGATCGCAGATGGAATCTGATTCAAAGAGGGTGCACCAATTAGGTTTTTTTTGTATGAATGATTTTAAATAATGACTTCTGAATTGTTTTATCAGATTTCTAATCTTTCTTTTTGTCTCCAGTTGTCCTCAGAAAGAAGCTGGTTACAGTGTAGAAATGATAGAGGTTCAGCCTGGTGAAGAAGTGAAATTCCCCAAACTGCACAAGAGGCTAAAGATTCAGATGTTCTCTTTTGTGGAAACTGAAGAACTTGTAGATTCTGTAATGCGCTTACGGGACCATCTTGATTTCATACAATTTCCTTTTAGTTGTCTTTTTCCAGAATGTAAATAATGGTTGTGCATGTAATATTGTCTCTTCTTTTAAAGGTTTACTTGCATTGTGATGCTGAAGTTTGTAAGGGACATGTGTGTGACTGGAACTGTGACAAAAGTGAATATATTTACCTTCTCTAACTTTTATTGTTCTGTTTGTTCGGTATTGCAAATCATAGTTTTTGGTGAGTATGCTGCATTTTTAAAAATATAATTTAGACTTTTTTTAATGAGTTTCTCATTGTGTCCTTTGCAGAAAGGAGGTAGTCTGGTGTCCCATGGATCAAAATGAAACATAATCCATACAACACATCAGTGTAGGCGGTGGGACTCTGCTCTTCACTACATGACCGTATCCCAATCCTATCAGTGTTATTATCGCTTGCTGTTGTAGCTGTGGCGCAGTTAGCGTAAGACGCACTAGTTAGATTTCACCAATGTATGTATAAAACATTTCACATCTCAGTTATTATGGCAACCTTGTAAATAAAGAACATCATTATGCAGTTATTAGTTTGTGGTGCATCCAGACCTGCAATTTACAGGACGACGTGGCTTATCTGTTATATAGAAACATCCTATGCGTCCTCCTGTCCACATTGCAGAAGATATGAAGAACAAAGGAGGAGAATGATGGAAGAATTAAGAAAGGATGGGTTGGTTGGGGCAGAGGTGAAAGATGTATTGAAAAGTGGGGTGATTGGGCAAGGCAAGAAATATATTTGTAATTTCTCAGTTAATACTGGATTGATGGGTAGAATATAAACTGTTTAGGGAATAAGCTGGAAATAGAGCGGGGAAGCACCAAAGGAGAATCAACCAGAAGGTGGCGGTAGTGCAACGCTTACGGATGCAAGCCGCCGTTAAACTCCGAAGAAGAAGAAGGAAGTCCTCCTGTCCACTAGGTGGCGTTTTCGCGTTCACGGTGCACACGCCGGACGGTCAAGTGACGTGACAACCATGACCAAAACATTGCTGTTAGAATCTGTGATCTGAGTGTACTTTTAAAAGGCCATCTCCTCTCCCACTTTTTTGTTGTTGTTGTTGTTAACGTCCCACTCCCACTGCTTTACCAGCTAGCTGCACTGTAGGTTAACGCCAGCCGACTATGTCGACCAGAGAACAGTGCCGTGGGAGCGAGGACGAGGAGTCCAGTCGCTTACCCATTTACGAGCACAGAAAGAAACTGGTGGAGGCTGTGAAGAAGAACGACTTTCTGGTAGTTACGGGTGAAACAGGCAGTGGCAAAACCACACAACTGCCCCAGTACTTGTACAAAGCAGGTAAGCTGGGCTTAAACTCTCCTATATGCGCGGGATTCGAGCTAGGGCTGTATCCCACCCAGAATGGAGCCAGTAGACTCGGAATTCAGTTTCATTTGTATGGCGCTCTTTATTCGACTAGTCAGGTTTTGTTCCTCATACAAATTGCAAATTATTTCGTTTGTGTTGAATTTCAGTGATGAGTTTGTCTGCTACGGAGCAGCCTTTTAACTGTGTTCCTTCTTTATTTTCGTCTGTGATAAGAAGACTGGCAGCGCACGTTTATGTATTTATTTATTTTTTTGTTTGAATGAAAATAAGTACTTGCACCTAACAACATTTGTCGTTATATTTACACTGACCCTTAGCATCAAGTACGTTTTAATGCAACCTGGGAACAAAAATTGTCATCTGAGCTGTTGTAGAATCAGAACATATGGTAAGTTTATTGCACAGTTTGTCATGGGCGCCAAGACATTAAAAGCCCAAAAATAAGTGTTTTTATGTACAAGATACTAATAAACTCAGCAAAAAAAGCAACGTCCTCTGACTGTCAACTGTTTTTACTTTCAGTAAACTTAATGTGTAAATATTTGTATGAACACTAAAAGAGTCAACGCCATAAGACATAAACTAAAAATGTTTCACAATGTGAAACATTGAGCTAAACTCATCTGTTTAGCTGTGCATTTACTGAATGAGCACTGTGCTTCGTCCGAACTGATTGCATTCTGTTTTTAACTGTCTTGAACTTATTTTAAATCAATTTTTAAATCTTTTTAAAATCATTTTGCATTGTTTTTATGATTATTGTTTTTATGATTATTGTTTTTATTATTGTTTTTATGATTTTTCTACTTCCTTTTATGTAAAGCACTTTGAATTACCTCTGTGTATGAAATGTGCTATATAAATAAATTTGCCTTGCCTTGCCTTGCCTTGAATGAAGGGAGGCTCAAAATCAAAAGTACCAGTCAGTATCTGGTGTGGCCACCAGCTGCTTGAAGTACTGCAGTGCATCTCCTCCTCATGGTCTGGACCAGATTTGTCAGTTCTTGCTGTGAGATGTTACCCCACTCTTCCTGGTGTGACTCGGGCAGTTGTTGTGGCCATCCTGTACCTGTCACGCAGGTGTGATATTCGGATGTACTGATCCTGTGCAGGTGTTGTTACACGTGGTCTTCCACTGCGAGGATGATCAGCTGTCCTTCCTGTCTCCCTGTAGCGCTGTCTTAGGCGTCTCACAGTGCGGACATGGCAATTTATTGCCCTAGCCACATCAGCAGTCCTCATGCCTCCCTGCAGCATGCCTAATGCACGTTCACGCAGATGAGCAGGGACCCTGGGCATCTTTCTTTGGGTGTTTTTCACAGTCGGTAGACAAGTCTCTTTAGTGTCCTGCGTTTTTAGAACTGTGACCTTAAATGCCTACTTTCTGTAAGCTGTTAAGGTCTTAACGACCATTCCACAGGTGCATGTTAATTCATTGATTATGGTTAATTGAACATGCATGGAAAACATTGTTTAAACCCTTTACAATGAAGATCTGTAAAGTTATTTAGATTTCTACAACATTATTGTTGAAATACACAGTCCTGAAAAAGGGACGTTTCTTTTTTGGCTGAGTTTATAAGTATAAATAGAAGAATATGGATGTCGCTTTACAAATGAGAAAAATAACCACACCTGCGGACTTACAGTGTAATAAACGGAATATAGAACTATACAGTCGATGTCAACTTGGGTGTGATAAATCGTTGTAAGTTGTATATCTGTATTTTAGCAAAATACGGTATCTTATAACGTGTCGTGGGACACGTTTTATGAACTTACATGAGCGGAAACAGTCATTTTCACACGTTTCAAAAAGGAAAACACTTCCCTCCGCTGTTTTCGATGAAGCACGCATTTTTCGGCATAACACTGGCCAACCACATACCGTACAAATCCAAACAAAAAGACTTTAAATATTTTACTTCATGAGAAATGGATGTAGCATGTGTGAAGCATGGGCGTAAATTTCATTTAACAGTAGGGGGGGGACAATAAATATAAAATTTCTCATGAACAATTTTTGAAGGGGACACAAATAATACAGTCAAATTGTCCCCACAGTGAAAAAACTTATTCTATCATTATTATTGTAGCATGGAGACTGCGTCATTATGGTTATTTTCAAAGTTTTTCTCAGGTTCAGTGACAAAGCAGATTTTTCTTCAAAACTATTTATTGCATTGTTTATGTTGTTTACAGTCAAGCCATCAACATACAATAAAATTTAAACATGACTGTTATTGTGAAAAAGATATATAAAATAAGTAATGGTTTGTAACAAAATCAATTATTAAATAATCAATTTACAGTAACTGCTCTATGTAAAAAAAAAAACTGCAATTTAAAGCAAACTAATATTTTAATCGCTAATATGGTAGATTCAAGGGAAATTACATCGGTAATCAGCATTTTTGACGCAACTAATTTATGAATGAGTCTGCATCAACTACATTAAAGAGAATCGCTTTATTTAAAGTGAATAAAATACCCTACTTACTGGAATTCAACATTAATTGAGCCGCAGCCACACACCTGACTCGTGTGTGTACAGTAGGTGAGAGTCAAAGTCAAAGTCAACTTTATTGTCATCTCTGCTATATACTGTACAGATACATAGAGAGACGAGACGACGTGGCTCCAGGTTATTTCCAGTGCAAACAAACAAAGAACAGTAGAACAGAGAATAAATAGGCAGTGGCACGACTAGGCACATGGAATAAACAATAAATAAGTAAAAATACTAAAATATACATTAAACAATATACATTTTAAACCAGATAATATACAATATACATTTTAGACTAGACAGGGATTTTTTATTTATTTTTTTAAATATATATATATAATTAGAGGCTAGTGTGTGAAGGTTTAACTATTGAAAATAAATTATATATAAAATAAGCCTCCTTACGACTGAGTAAAACTGTGTGCAGGTTTATGTCGCGATGGGAAGATCGGCGTGACTCAGCCCAGAAGAGTCGCCGCCATCACCGTCGCCCAGCGGGTGTCGCAGGAGATGCGCACAAGGTTGGGAGCGGAGGTCGGGTACCACGTGCGCTTTGACGACTGCACCACAAAGGTAATATTACACTTATTGGAATATATGAATTTATTATGGTGCTGCAAATTTGTCAGGCCTCGCTATGGATCCGTAATCCAACACAGTTACCGTGGCTTTGGATATCTGATTACTAGTCTGATGCCAGTGTTTTATTGTGTGAACGATTTGTCTTTTATATCGAGCCAGGCTTGAAACATTATCATATATGTGACCCTGCCTATGATAACCCAGATGACTAAAGTCATTTTTTGGCAACTCTCTGTTTTATACATAAAATAATTCTACATAATTTAAAGAACACTTTCTGAAAATTTCACCTTGATATCTTTAATACTGACCAAGTAAGGCCATGTCAAAGATTTGGCAAATTACAGACTCAGAAAAACAGGTTTTTTGAGAAATTTCAATGTAAAAACACACATATTTTCAACACTGATGCATCTTTGAACCATAATTATCCTGACTGTGTGTCATATACCAAATTAAAGCTTACATTCTCCCATTTCAAGTGATATATGACACATTTATGGAACAATTCTGATACTTTTGGAAAATGGGTCTATTTATTATGATATGCATGGCGAAAAAGCATGCACATCAACACGAAAAAGCATGTTTAAACACTCGGCTTCCTTCTGTTCCTTGCTTATTGGCGCCGCCATGGGGGATGGAAAAAAAAAATTACCTCAGAATTACCTCAGAGTTAGCGTCGAAGTCTTTTTTTTTTTTGAGAGAGAGAGATACCAAGCATAAAATGTCGATGAAATAGCCTGGTTAGATTGACAAAACGTTCATCTACCGAAAACAAAGCAGTGTTTCTGATGTGTACACAGTGACACAAAGCAACACACACAGAAAGCGGCACCCGGCTAAAGTCGCAATTTTTCTACCTCCTCTTTACCTGACGTGACTGCCGCGGATGCACTTTGATCTTAATGTCTGTATGCACTTTATAATGATAGAACAGTAGTTCCTAAACAGAATAACACCCAAATCACCAGTTGTTTTTGCACATAAAGTAATCCCAAAGACGTTAGAAAAGCAATGTTTACGAAGCCAACCTCCAGTATTTTCCGGTGGAAAATGGAAACGTAAGGTGAATAAAATCACGAATTTCGCTATTTATCCTGTTAGAAATGACATTTTAAACAATACATCCGAAAACCTCAGCACATAATCTATCATTTACTGCAATAAACTCATATGGCATATTGTTGACATTTTTCTCGCTATGACTACTTTGACGCGCTTTATTTCATAATTAGATTTGGCGATTTTAGCCGGGTTTTCACAGGCGGGGTCACATATTATACCAGCAGCTCGTTTAATTTCCTTTGAGCACAGCGACAATTTTGCCCTGTTGCTACATATTTGCACCTTTGAACACTGCTGTACTTATCACCGGTAGCTTTTTTCAAACTGACTGTATCTGAACAATTTGAAAGTATTGCACAGGGTGTTTTAGGATGTTTTCACATATAGTCCTCTTTAAAGGAACCGAACTCAGTCCTCTAGAAGTGGTCCAAAAAGTGGACCAACAGAAAAGGAACTCGGTTCTTTTGATGCTCACACTGTGAGTTCATTTGAAAGGGGACTCGGTTCTCTTTCTGGTCCACTTCAGGTCAGATGGGGCTTCAGTCCTTTTTCTGTTCATACTTCATTTTTATGGAGCTCTCAGACCTTTACTGCTTTGCATTCTGGGTAGTTTTTTTTTATTATTATTTATTTATTTATTTTTACTTCGAACAAAGACTGTCGAAGCGAAGCAGGAGCGCTTTGCGTTCAGAAGGCCCGAGTTAAACGGACCGCGCCGTGGACTTAAAGCAAACCAGACTGAGACCACCTCTCGATGTGGTCTCAGTTCAGTTCGTTTCAGAGGGGTCTGAGTTCGTTTGGTGTGTTCACATATACATAGAAAATGCTGACTAATTGATCTGAGTTCGCTTTGAGGGCTGAAACGGACCAAGTGTGAAAACACCCTTATTTAATAGATTGTCTAGAATATCTCGTATTGAAACGGTCACTGACCTCATGCACATTCAGCACTTTCATTCATGCACTTTTTGGTGTCAAAGACAACAACAAAACCATAATCGTAGGCCGAGTACCGCATTCTAATTGTCTCTCTTTCTTCTTCTAGTTTAAAAGTTTACATTTATATTCTACTCTAGCTTAAAAGTGTATATTTTATATTCTATTTATATATTTTTATCCTATGCGCCTTATTTGTATCTAGTTCTTTGTTCTGTGCACTGTTAAAACTGGAGCCACGTCGTCTCTTTGTGTACCTGTACAGTATATAACGGAGATGACAATAAAGTTAACTTTGACTTTGACAATTTGACAGTTTCACACCAAAATAATGCAACCCTATTAAATGAGAGGAAAATGCAGACACTGAATCTCGAGTCACAAAAGCAGAATAATCAAGTTATCTAACAACTTCGTCCATTGATAACTGATGTCTGATTGCACCTAATTGTGTCAGTGTCGAACCGATGTCTGATATCAGTATCGGATCAGGTGATCCCTTGTTTTCCACTGTTTAATAAATGTTCGTGTTCTTTTTCTGATTGACATATTTTTGTATTTCATCAGGACACTCAGATTAAGTACATGACAGACGGATGCATGCTGAGGGAAATTCTTGCTGACCCAAGTTTAACGCAGTACAGTGTCATCATTCTGGATGAAGTCCACGAAAGGAGCCTGAACACGGTATATATACAGTTATATATTATGTGATAAAGTGGAAAATCTTTAGTCTGTTGTACTCAAAAAATTAAGTCTGTGCAAACTCTTCTGTGATTTTGTGGAATATTGATTATATAACTGAAAGTAAAAAAAATGTATAGTACAATAAATAATGTATTAAAAATGTCAGTAATTTATTTATTGTATGTTATTTTCTGTGCAGTGGACACCCTTTAAAAATCACTCAATAATTCAAGGATTCATTATTTCCAGGAAAATTCATGACTTTTTTTGATCTCGCGATCCATTTTTAATATCTAAAAATTCTATATAGCGGTTTCTGTTTTCTCCAATATCGTGCAGCTTAGTATATATTCTGTAGGTAATAAGGGTACTTTAAAAGTCGCATTCATTCGTTCGTTCATTCATTCATTTATTTATTCTGAAAGTAACTTGCCACAATATTTCATTGAAAATGTACAATTAGCTTTTTGTTTTGAACATTGATTTTTCTTGCAGGACGTCCTGCTTGGATTGCTGAAACAGAGACCGCCTGGAAGCTCTCGTGGTCGCGTAGTCCCCCTGAAGGTGGTGGTGATGTCGGCTACCCTAGAAACACACAAGCTCAGTTCCTTTTTCGGAGACTGCCCTGTGTTCACCATTCCCGGAAGGACATATCCTGTGAAGGAGGTGTTCTGCAATCTGATTGGGCCAAAAGAGATAGATAGTTCTGTTTATGTAAAAGAGGTGAGTTTTCCCAAGTTTCTTGGGACTTTAAAATGAGTCACGGGCGATCGGATCACGATACGCTCCCGTCTGTCAAGCGTCTCCAAGGAGTCCGGTTTCTGTACTGACGCTTGCCGTAAATGATACAGTACCATTAGTCCACTGGGGAGCAGGATCGAGAACAGTCTCGGTGCACGTCTGCCTTTCTTGCCAACCTATATATATATGTATAGTACTGTGCAAAAGTTTTAGGCAGGTGTGAAAAAATTCTGTAAACAAAGAATGCTGTCAGAAATATAAATAATGATTGTTTATTTTTGTCAATTTACAAAATGCAAAGTGAGCGAACAAAAGAAAAATCTAAATCAAATCAATATTTGGTGTTACTACCTTTTGCCTTCAAACCAGCATCAATTCTTATAGGTACACCTGCACAAAGTCAGGGATTTTGTAGGATTATATGATCAACCAATTATACCAAACAGGTGCTAATGATCATCAAGGTCACACGTAGGTTGAAACACAGTCATTAACTGAAACAGAAACAGACTGAGCACAGTAACAAGACACAAGGTAGTTATACTGCATCAGCAAGGTCTCTCCCAGACAAAGATTTCAAAGCACACTGGGGTTTCAAGATGGGCTCTTTTGAAGAAGCTCAAAGAAACGGGCAACGATGAGGATCGTAGACGCAGTGGTCGGCCAAGGAAACTTAGTGCAGCAGATGAAAGACACATCAAGCTTATTACCCTTAGAAATCGGAAGATGTCCAGCAGTGCCATCAGCTCAGAACTGGCAGAAACCAGTGGGACCCAGGTACACCTATCTACTGTTTGGAGAAGTCTGGCCAGAAGTGGTCTTCATGGAAGAGTTGCAGCCAAAAAGCCATACCTCCGACGTGGAAACAAGGCCAAGCGACTCAAGTATGCACCAAAAACATAGGAACTGGGGGGCAGAAAAATGGCAGCAGGTGCTCTGGACTGACACCTGCCTAAAACTGTTGCACAGTACTGTGTATATATATATATGTGTGTGTTGGAAAACAACAAATAAAAACGTGGTCTTTGTGCACACATTCTCAGGGATTACAGCTTTCCGTCGCTACGACGGATTTCCGCCCGTTCCACTCTGGCCGTGACGGATTTCTGCCAATCGAAAGCAAAGGCATATTTGAGGAAAAAAAGCAGATCCATGAGGATAAAAAAATGCGAGCGTGAGGTGGTGCACATCGGGAACTTGTTAGAATGTTGATTATGCCGCAACGCTGGTCAGCTGTGTGAGCCGTTTAGAGTGTGGACCTTATTACAACGAACGTTTCCTTAATGTTTGTGGACGTTGTGCCTTTTTGTTGTTTAGGTGGTAAGAGTAGCTCTTGATGTCCACCTCAATGAATCCTCCGGGGATATACTTGTTTTTCTGACTGGTAAGCGGTCACATATGCCATAATAAGTGGAACAGTATAGCGTGTTGTATTTGCTGACTGTAAAGAAAGCGTTCTGTGCCCTTTTGCAGGACAGTCCGAAATCGAAAAAGCGTGTGACGTGCTGTTCGAGAAGGCCGAGTCTATAGACTACCGTTACGACGTGGAGGATCGGACGGTGGAAGGCCTTCTCGTCCTGCCTTTATATGGCTCCATGCCCACAGGTATCTTTCACAATCTCTAAGAAGCGCTTATATACAGTAGGGGTGTTGAAATGAATCACATAATCGATGCAGACGTGGGCGCTCCTGCTTCGCGATGCAGTGGCAGACCGTAATCGATTACATCGGGGGTTTCAACCGGCGGTTCGCTGACCACTGATGGTCTCTAATCGAAATCGAATGGAGTTGTGAGACCAGTGAGGGTTCCCACCTCTAATATACAGTAGCATTTTGGCAAACATTTTAATGTAAACCTGTAAAAGGTTTTTTTCTTTTTTCTGTCGGCAGATCAGCAAAGGCAGATATTCCAACCTGCCCCTGAGGGAGTGAGGAAGTGCGTCGTGGCGACCAACATCGCAGCAACTTCCCTCACGGTCTGCGGCATCAGGTAAAACGCCGTGAAACTCCAGGAGATGAGATGTGACGTGACTGCAGTAAGAAGCAGAACGGAAACTTCTACGCATTCATATGTTTTCGTTTCCCTCAGATATATTGTTGATAGTGGATTTGTGAAACAGCTGAACCACAACTCAAGAGTGGGACTGGACATCCTCGAAGTGGTGCCCATATCGAAGTGAGTCAAGGACTGCTACAATAACGTTCACCTACAGTACATCTTTGCGTTTCCCGCATTGACAGTGTGTCATGACTCAATTTGTGGTGGTGTTGCTGAATCATTTGGTTTTTCAAACTGTAACCGAAAAACCAAACCTAAAAACACGTTAGAAAAATATTTTCATTTCCAAAACCAAAAAAACGGAACATTTGCTTGTTATTAATGAAGAAATGATCCACTGATTTCACTGTGCAGGAGCGAAGCTCAACAGCGAGCCGGCCGTGCGGGAAGAACCTCTGCAGGGAAGTGCTTCAGGATCTACAACAAGGAGTTCTGGGACCGCTGCATGCCCGAATACACTGTTCCCGAGATTCAACGGACCAGCCTCACTTCTGTTATTCTCACACTAAAGTGTCTCGGAGTGCATGATGTGATCAGGTATTACTATTAAATACTTTTTTAAAATACTTATTTTTTAAAATACTTAGTTATATTTTGATTAACTGCGTCCATTAGACTTTTAACGTTTTCTTGCTTCCTGCAGATTTCCATATCTAGACCCTCCGGAGGAGCGATTCATCTTAACTGCACTAAAGCAGCTCTACCAGTATGATGCAATTGACAGGTAACGTTCCTTAGATTCTAACACCCCGTTGCCATTTACAAAACACGTTTTTCTGCTTCCCTTAATTTTGAGGGGTGTGAAAAACCTATTAGACCATTTGTTCTGATAACGGTTTTTAACCCAAGACAAATTGCTTTTGTTAATGTTGGAAAATATATAACTTAAAATATATCCTAATCCTAAGTAGGGATGAACGTTGATGTCGAAATCATCTCAGAATCGGCAGATAAACGTTGTTTTTTCTTTTGTGAAGCTTCGGACCGATGCCCAATATTTTTGTTATTTGATGATGCATTTATTGTATGTTTGAAGGTAGCGCTTGTGCCAGGTATGTCCAAAGTCCGAGGTGGGATTTTTTTTTTTTTTTGGTCTTAAAATGTATGGCATTATCTTCCTCCAAAATGCATTTAAAGACTTGTTCTAGAATTGTCTAACCTCAGCAAATGAGGATACCGTGGACTTGTGGACCATATTCGTTTAAAAAGACATAATTGTAAAATAATATGTGTGTAGTTTGCAACTTCCAGGTTAGACTAAGATCGTTTACGCCAGAAGATAATAAGAGAATGGATAAGATTATTTACTCCAAAAATGTTTGGAATTTTTGGAGTAAATAATCCCCCCAAATATTTTTATTGAAACATTTACAATATGTAAAATATGTAGTTTCCGTTTTTTCTTTTTTAATTTTGTAACTTTCAAAAAACAAACTCACGGAACTGGACAGGAAAAAAGAGAAGAATAAGAAAAGGGAGACAAAGAAGGAAACAAAAAGCACGCAGACACGCACGTTCATTCACACGGTATTGTGAATTAAGTGTAAGCAGTTCTTCCCAAGGCTGCTTGGCAGGCAAAGTTGGGAAGTTAGGAAAACACTGACACAAAATGCCGAATTTGGAAATACCGAAACAAATGAGTTGCGGGCAGGTCGTATACAGATGATAAACTGGAAAAGCTAGGAAATACATCATCTATATAGAGATTAGAGAAGTGTTCAATGCCTTTATCCTGCCGTACAGAAAAGGTGGAATCTAAAAGCGTCGGGGGAAATAAATGATTATTGTGTAAAGGTCTCATAACTGATGCTGCCACAAATTTAAAGTGCCCTCTAAATTGATACCATACCTTAAGTGTATTGAGTACTAGCGGAATATCGGTGTACTTGGCAAGTTTGGTGGGTAAGGAAGAGTAAAGTAAAGCACGTATAGATAGATGACAGCCTACGAGATGATACTTCTCGTTTGCACCAAGAGGGTCCAGGGGATTCTAACCAATAACAAATTTTTTGGGATGTGTGCAGCCCAATAGTAAAATAGAAAATTAGGTAGAGCAAGCCCACCACTAAGTCTACATCTCTGCAATAATGATTTACGGACCCTAGGAGGTTTCCCAATATTGCGTTTCTCTATAATTCGATATAGTGGCAGCTAAGTTTTCTAAATTACAGATGTAACTGGAAGATGTAAGCATGAAAAACATCAGATAATTCCCATATCGGTGCGTCCCTAATCTTAAGTGTATAACTGCATTAAAGTGTAAAATAATAAATGGCTAAATTGAAGTAGATATGATATTTTCGCACTTGTCAAAGAAAAATTGCACATAGACACCTCCCACCCTGCGTATAATATTACAGCACCTAGAAACCTATCTTCTCATTGGATTGTCTCTTGGGGCAGTCGGTGGCATAACGGTAGGGTGTTCGCCCCGTGATCAGAAGGTCGCAGGTTCGAATTCCAGGGCCGGTAAAGTTACCACTGAGGTACTCCTGAGCAAGGTACCGTCCCCAAGCACTGCTCCCCGGGTGCTTGTTAGCTGCCCACTGCTTCTTCACGGATGGGTTAAATGCAGAGCTCACATTTGGTTGCGGTGCGCTGTGGTGTGCTCACAATGACAAATAATCACTCACTTAATGAACAGCACATTTTAAAAGCCATTAAGAGAGAAAGAGAATTTTACGGCGGGGTTAAATGATAAAGGAAGTTATAGAGATAGAGACGGAGGAAAAGGAAGGATTTCCTGTTGAGCACTGTATGCTGCGTAGACCTTTTCGCACCTCACAGTAGAATATCAGCATCAGAATATGGAATCCGATCTCACCTCTATGCCCTGAGAGGTCTTTTCAAGTCGGGTTTGCCTGCCAATGGTCATCCCTCCCTCCCTCCCTCTCTCCCTTTGGGAACCACTGCAGTGTTTTGCCTCAAGACACATTCACGACGCTAAAAGAAAGTGGCCATATTTACATTTACCGCACGTACCAGACGCTCTTATCTGGATTGGGGTAAATAGTTGCGGCCAAAACGATCTTCAGACGTGGTCCAAAAGTGACCGGATCTTAAAGCATCTTGGGTACGTTCACATCTGTGTGAATGGCGATGGTAATAGTGATGCCTTAGTCTATAAGTTTGCTTCTGCTTTGGCTTGCTAAAAAATCTTACAGTAAAATCTGAAACTCTTTTTGGCTAAAGGAAGGGTAACGTGACCAGACTTGGGAGGCAGATGGTGGAGTTCCCTCTTCCTCCTGGCCTCACTCGCGCATTGCTCCGGTCTGCAGCTCTGGGCTGTGAGGACTTGATGCTCCCAATGGCGGCCATGCTCTCAGTGGAAAACATCTTTATCCGACCAGGTAGCGCTTACATCACCGTGACCTCTGACTTTGTCAGGTTAAAAAGGTTTGCCTTCCAGTAAATGTATATATTTTTGCTCTTTCAGGACACCCAGAGAAACAAAAGGAAGCCGAGTCAGTCCACGCAGAGCTAGCAGCCGCTGCAGGAGGTTCTAACGATTTCCTCATCCTGTTGTGCATCTTTCAGAAGTGCAAGTCAAGGTGGGCCACTATTTACTAGCTTTTTTGGGGAATGAATGAGTGCCTCAGTCGAATGTAGTGGCAAAAATGAACGTTGATATGACTCACCGCATTAATTATTTGCAGTGACAATCCATCGGCATGGTGTAAAGACCACTGGATCCATTGGCGTGCGTTGAAGTCGGCCTTTAGTGTGGAGACTCAGCTCAGGGATATACTGCTCCGTCTAAAACAGGTAATCCACCGCTTCTGCTAAACTCTAACCTCATAAAAAACTGATTTTTTTTTTGTAATTATTACTTAATGCCAACTTAAAAAAAAAATCTTCTACACTGTTCATATCAGATACTTCTACTTAAGTAGAATGCAGTTTCTGTTTTGTCTTTTTCACCTTTTGATTATTATTATTTTTTTTAGCAGAAGGATTTTCCACAGGACTCATTCGAGGGCAGCACCTCGGAACTTCTGAGACGATGTCTCTGTGTGGGCTACTTCACTAACGTGGCAAGGAGGTCTATGGGAAAGGCATTTTGCACCATGGATGGACACGGCTCCACAGTTCACGTTCATCCGTCATCAGCTGTAAGGAAACGAACAGAGCGTTTTCTTCACGTGATACCAACATTGGTTCATCTTTGACTAACTGTGTATTGTTTTCAGCTTTTTGGGCAGGAGCTACAGCTAGACTGGATCATTTTCCATGACATCTTGGTCACTTCGCGGGTTTACGTGAGAACAGTGTGCCCCATCCGTTATGACTGGGTGCAGGACCTTCTCCCAAAGCTGCACGAGATCGATGTTTATGAGCTGAGTAGCGTTGCCAGAGAGGAAGTAGATGAGGAGGAGATAGCACAGTGGGAGCTGAAACATGCAGTAAAAAGACAAACTGGTATGCTATACGTGATATATTACAAAGAGGAAGATGCAAAATCTGAAAGGTCTCTTTACACTCACATATCGGGTCTCGTTGCAGGGAACAATGAAGACGCAGCAAAAAAGCTTGAGAAGAGGAACGACGACAGCTCAATCACAGACGCACGCGCTCGATATTTACAGCGTAAACAGAATCGAGTCAAAGTGAAGGACTCCTGAAACATAGCTGCCAGGTGTTCGTTATGTATTATGAAATGTATGCTGTCAATTTGATACTTTTTCCATGGGATTATTGTAAATAATAAAACTTTATTTTAATACATTTTACATGATTTAAAGTGTTATTGCAGTGCTTGGTTTCCAGTTAGTTTTACTTCACATTAAAAATGGCGACGGGGATGGGGCTCAGATTGAGACTGACAGTCCAGAGAGTTGATGGAGATGTAAATATCTGTCTTAATGAAGTCATTATCCAGTCCGATTTCGTTCTCCTTGTTGAATGAACCAGGAGAACCAATTCCTGTCTGTAATGAATAAACCTTTAGCCAGTACTTTGTCTTTATGAATATAGATCCCACGCTAAACTCATCTTTAAACTCAGATTTTACAGCTAATGTGAAAATTTGAAGTCTATCTATCTGTCTGTGTATCTATATCTAACAATCTAACATCTATCTATATCTATCCATCTATCTATATATACACACACACAGTACTGTGCAAAAGTTTTAGGCAGGTGTGAAAAAATGCTGTAAACAAAGAATGCTTTCAGAAATATAAATAATAATTGTTTATTTTTTTATCAATTTACAAAAT
>JAVGVS010000784.1:0-102381 GCA_032718565.1 Distichodus sexfasciatus
ATATATATATATACATATATGTACACACTACCAGTCAAAAGTTTGGACACACCTTCCCATTCAATGTTTTTTTCTTTATTTTTATTACTATTTACATTGTAGATCCTCACTAAAGGCATCAAAACTATGAATGAACTGTGTAAGGGCTATTTGACCAAGAAGGAGAGTGATGATGGAGTGCTGCGCCAGATGACCTGGCCTTCACAGTCACCTGACTAAACCCAATCGAGATGGACCGCGGAGTGAAGGCAAAAGGCCCAACAAGTGCTCAGCATCTGTGGGAACTCCTTCAAGACTGTTGGAAAACTATTTCAGGTGACTACCTCATGAAGCTCATCGCGAGAATGCCAAGAGTGTGCAAAGCAGTGATCAAAGCAAAGGGTGGTTATTTTCAAGAATCTAAGATATAAAACATGTTTTGGGTTATTTCACACTTTTTCTTTACGACATAATTCCATATGTGTTCATTCATAGTGCCTTCAGTGAGAATCTACAATGGAAATAGTCATGATAATAAAGAATAAAACATTGAATGGGAAGGTGTGTCCAAACTTTTGACTGGTAGTGTATATGTGAAATGACAAATCGGCTTTGTGATGACCAGATTTTGTACGTACTCTCAGCTCCAAATTTGGCCAAAAATGTTGGCAAAATATTGATGATCTAAGCGATTCGAGAACCGAGGTACGTATATGTCCGAAAGCTCCTTCAACGTTGTTCTCTGTCTCCAGATAGACGTCTTTACGCCAAAAGCGATGTGCTCCGTAAAAACACTAATTACATTTTAATGGCTCACTCCAAACGCCTGACTCGTGTTGGTCGAAAACCAATGAGGCCTGTGTCACATGATAATGACCATCTTTTTTTTTTTGCCAACTCATCCCATTTAAATGTCATCATATTTATCTTTGGAAAAATTGCAGCGTATTAAGCAAAGTCTTGTTTTAAAAAAATAACACTGGAACGTGGAGAACATAGACTTTACGCTGTGAGAAGAAAGACCCTGTGCACCTCAAAACTGATCTCAACCTGAGGAGAGTTTCGAAAGAATTTCAGTCAAAATTCCTTTTATTCCCACTGAAAAAAGTAAAAAATTGTCACTTCAGTTTTTAGACCCAGAAAAAAGGACCTCATTTAGAGAAAACAAAATTGTACCAAACATTCCTAATTCGTTATGCTACATTGTCTATGTGTAAAGAAAAAACATTTTCCTTTTAATTAGACGTCATTGTTCTTTTAAGGCTAAAAGATTTGTATTTTAGGAAACAAAAATGTACTTTAAGCTGCACTGCTCAAAACTGGCCTTGATGTTTTGCGATAAACTTAAATTTTGTAGCATAAAAAATTGGATTTTTTTCATTCTTTTCATTTTTATCCTCAAAAAATGACTAGTTTCTCAGCTCGAGTTGTTATAAAATGTATATGTTGGTAATAGTTGGTGTTTGATTTACATTTTTGTGCTTTTAAGGGCATTAATACAAATGTTTGTGCGTTTAATGACTAAAATAATTAATAAAAATTAGAACATTAAAGAAAATTAGAGAATATTTCATATCTGAGTATTTTTTAGAGATAAAGAAGTTTTTTCCTCTAAAAATGACAAATTTCTCAGCTTTCTCATATTTTTGTGCATTAAAGAAGGAAAATGTACTTTTTTGGACAGTGTAACCTCCAAACAGACCTTGATGCTTTGTAATAGACGTAAATCTTTTTGAGAAAAAAAATAATAATGAAAATGAACTGAAGCGAATATTGCATATCTGAGTTTTTTAGAGATAACAAAGTTTGGTCCTTTTTAAAAAAATTAAAAATTTCTCAGCTTGAACTTGGGTAAAGTCAAGCTTTTAATTTACATTTTTGTGGGAGTTTTTTAAGTGCACTATCACAATTTTATGTGGATTAAGGAATGAAAATGTGCTTTTTTGGACAGTGTAGGCTCCAAATAGAGCTTGATAGTTTGCGATAAACTTGTTTTTTGTGACTAAAATAATTAATAAAAATTAAACTGAAGAGAACATTTCATATCTTATTTTTCTTTTAAGAGTTAACAACATTTTCCTCTAAAAATGACAAGTTTCTCAACTCAAAGTGGGATTAAATGTACATAGTGGCAAAAAATAGCTTCTAATTGACTTTTTTGTGCTAATAAGGGTACAATATTTGTACTTTAGAGAACTTTACTGTAACAAAATGCCTAAAAACACTGCATGTTTATCTCAAAATCAGGCATTTTAGGCCTAAACGATCTCAAAAAAGGCAGCGAAATCCTGGAGGGACTGATTAATATCATTTATTTCATTCATCATCCTACAAAAATGATTCGCGTCTATTTGCTTGCTTGATCAAAGCAACGTCTTTTCAATAAATACAACTTTTGAACGCACACAAATCATGTTTATCTGCTTGTCAAACTTTGTAACATCCATTATGTTAATTTGTGCGCTTTGTGCTGGATCTGCTTCACTGCTTTGTTCTTTTTTGACTAAGGTAATGGTCCACGGAGCCATCCTCATTTAGGATTTGGAACACTATAAAGAAAAGTTTTGGTGCCGAACCATTTTGGCAAACTAGATTACGCTGGATCTGGAATGTTTAACCAGTTTCCAAATGGATAATAACAGTCACAAATCTTTATCAAATCTTTTTACAAAAATTTCAACTTTCAATCGTTACATCGTACTGAGAAATCTCTAATTAATGAGAAATGAGTTGGTTTTTGTATAGATGTGCATAAAAAAAATCTAACATGGAATTCTTTAAATTTTTCAAATTCTTTCAAAAATACACCCTCTAAATCATAAGCATCCTCGATGCTTATTGATAAACTTTTGTGATAAAACTTTAAACTTTAATGCTTCGCGATAAACCTGGATTTTATGACTAAAATATTTTGTTTAAAAAAATGTGTATTTTGTGGCTAAAATACTTTTTTTTTTTTTTAAGTGTATTTCGTGACCAATATATTATGAACAAATTTGTATTTTGTGACTAAAATACTTTGAAAAAAATATTTTGTGACTAAAATACTTTTGAAAAATGTATTTTGGGACTAAAATATTTTGAAAAGAATTATTTTGTCACTAAAATACTTTGAATTTTTTGTTATTTTGTGACTAAAATATTATGTTTACAAAATCTGTGTCTAAAATACTTTGAATTTTTTTGTAACTAAAATATTTTGTTTAAAAAAATATATTTTGTAACTAAAATACTTTGTAATTTTTTTTAGGATGCTTGAACTGAACTGAATGTTTTATATCTGAGTATTTTTTAGGACAAAAACGTTTTGTCAACCCATTTTGGTCTTGTAGCCTCTGAGATTAGCTCCACACTGCTGCCGCATTTAAACGTTGGCGCTGCTTAAATAATACATCAGAAACGCCACATCCACGTGTAGCAAAAATACATCCCGAAAGAGAAGCGGCGTGCGACGAACAAATCTCACGGAGTGTGTGTGTGTGTGTGTGTGTGTAAGTGTGTGAGCTATTCTTTATCCTCCATAGATACACTCTAATACCCCAAAATATGCGAACACGCCCCAAATCACTGGATTCGGGCTTTCCAGTGGGGCTTGTTGTTGTTGCTGTTGTTGAGGACCTGGACTTGGACCCTTAGTGCCAGTGTTTCCGCACACCAAGAGATTTAGGATAACTTCATGCTCTCAACTTTTTGGGAAGAGTTCGGGGACGGTTCCCTTCCTGTTCTCACATGACACCATGTGGACAAAGCAAGCTCCATAAAGACATGGACGATGAGGGAGTTTGGTGCGGACACAGTCTTGACACGGGGTCCCAAATTACTCGATTCCGACCTCGTTGAGGGAGAACAAAGCATTTTTGCGAGGATATGCTGCGGGTCGTGAGGTCGAGTGGCTACTCGGCAATGATTTGAACGCTGGAATAAAAAACGCTTTCTCTTTCCTTCCACGTCTCTCTCTCTCTCTCTCTCTCTCTCGATTTCTGCAAAATAAGCTCTCACCTTTTGCTACATAATCATCTCCTGAAGCTTTCACTGCGAACCCTTGTTTACTCCGAATTTCCTGACCTCCTAAAGACAAGATCGCTTCTCATTTTTTGTACCGCTCTCCCTTCCTCCCTCCCTTCCATCCCTTCTTCCCTTTCTCTCTCTCTCTCTCTCTCCATCCCCTCCCTGGTCCATGCCGTATCTTTAATTATTCTGTGATAATTAGTCCAACAGGGCATTAGAGTCCGGGTTGATCTACGGCGGCGATGCGCTCGGCCGGCTCGGTTTGTGCGTTTTTTTTTAAAAGCACACACCCGAGGTAATCTGCATTCGGGCCATCTGCCCTCCAAATGCTGTCAACAGTTTGGGTTCGTGGATCAGATGGAGGCTGAGCGACGAGAACTAAAAAAAATATTTTTTTGGCATATTAAGAAGTACGGTTGGAACCCTTGCCGCGATCCGATGCTGCGGAAAACAAATTGAGCAACGTTTATAGTTGAAGCATTAAAGCAGATGAATTGAATAAAACAAAAATTATATATTTTTTGTTTGTTTTATTCAATTAATTGTTCAGTTATTCAGCTTAATGGAACTCATGAATGAACGTCGTTTTCACACGCTTTCCACAGATGCATCCTTCGCTTTATATGAACTAATAAACATTCAGGAATTCAGAAAAAAAAGCAAATAATGTAAAAAAAAAAAAAAAAAAAGTGTAAAAACCACATTTATTCCTGATTTCCAGTAAATTTATGCCAAAGTTGAACTGCTTAATTTAGGCTTAAATCAAATCGCAAGCATATTAATATTGCATTGCATTCTCAATTAATTTTATTAATTGAATTAATTATTTTATTGTCCAACACATCTTAATTGCGTAGCTACACTCTTAGAAAAACTGGTTCTTCATTAGTGCTCTGGAGAACCTGTTCAATGCTGTTTAAGGCTCTTTGGAGAACTGAATGCTAAAGTTCTTTAAATAACACTTTAAATAACTTTAAAACATTTTTTATGTTACAATTTGACCTTAACGGCTACTGACCCTGTGCCTAACCTGCTGATTTACTTGCAACTGTGTGTAGACATTATTGTTATGCTGCAATTTTTTTTTATTTAACAGATGATCTCTGACACCATCTTTTAGAGAGATCAGTTATTAATGTCAAAGTCAAAAAAAGTCAAAGTCAACTTTATTGTCATCTCTGCTATATACTGTACAGATACATAGAGAGACGAGACGACGTGGCTCCAGGTTATTTCCAGTGCAAACAAACAAAGAACAGTAGAACAGAGAATAAATAGGCAGTGGCACGACTAGGCACATGGGATAGACAATAAATAAGTAGAAATACTAAAATATACATTAAACAATATACATTTTAAACCAGACAATATACAATATACATTTTAAACTAGACAGGGATTTTTTTTTTAAATATATATATATAATTAGAGGCTAGAAATAAACATAGAGGTAAAAATGTTTGTCAAGTCAGGATGCAGTATTCTTAACAGGTTGAAATTGACATTTACACTGAATGTGCAAGAGGTAGAGTTATAATAGACAGATACTATATCTGGACTATTTTCAAGTACAATGTTCAGTTTAAATAAAGTAACTGATAACTTGACTCGGTTACGTTTTAACAAACACTACATTTGAGTAAATTATTACATACTGAACTTAATGAACACAGCCACAAAGATACAAACACAATTTACACTAAATTCTTCATGATCAGTTCACGATAAATGGTTTGGTAAAGAACCACTGGGTGAAAGGCCCTTTGTTGAACCAAAAATTAATTAATTTCGAACTTAAATTTATGTTCCAGTGTTTTGTTTTGCTTTTTAAATATACAATTCTGCTTATTTAATTTATTTAAGGTTACGATGTTGGCATTTATCCTCCAAAATCCTATGTTTCGTTCCAGAGAATTCCACTGTCATCAGATATTTTAAGATATTTTTTTTCTGGTGCTAAAATGTACAGTGAACTTCATTGAGAAAATGTGAGGTTTTTTTATTTGTACCTTTTCCTTACCGAAATAAAAGAAACTGATAAATAAGTATTTATGTACTTGCATTAGAAATCCTGGATTAAAAAAGTCCACATGTGTTTTATTGTCACAATGTGTTCTGAAATTTTATTTCTAACAGCACACTGATCTTTTTTTTTTACTTAAAAAGATGCTTTGTTTTTGTAAATAATTTTGTAAAATTGTTCTCAAATATTTTTAAAGATTATTTTGCCGAAAAATGGTTTGATGCTTTTTTGGAAAAAAATAAAGAAGTCAATAAAGAGAAATGTTCTAACTTGTGGTTTGTGTTGAAGAGTGAGAGCTCAACGTCAGATTTTATAATGTGCTCTTGAATCTTTTGGAGAAAATTTCAAGATATGAAACTGTAATGTGAGTTTTGCACCGGTGAAACAATAACAACCGAAATCCTGATGAACAAGAAAATATAGCTGTGGTTCTATTTATTCTAGTCATTACAGGAGTCGATGGAAAGACCTTACAAACATGTTAATACAAGAGGGGGTGTGGGTGTGTGTGTGTGTAAAACCCAGAGGTCAGCTCCAAATGAAATCCCACCACCGATCCGGTTGAATCCGCAGCTGAAGTTTTGCTGCACTTCTTTTCTTCCTCTCACCATCTTTAAGTCCTCCACTGCCAGTCACAGCATCTCTGAGTCCAATCCCAGGTGTAACCGCGGCTTTTCTCCCCCACCCGCCCCGCCGATACCACACCTTTAATCCCGAAACATCCCGGCCTGACCGAGGACAGATCGAGCCCCGGAGTCCAGACCGGTTCAGGCATCCGGGTTTCAGAGAAAAGCTGAGGTTTGATTTTACTGTTCTGAAGTCTAGAGAGAGAGAAAGAAGGGTGAGAGAAAGAAAGAGAGGGTGAGAGGGAGAGAGAAAGCATGAGGAGAAAGATAAAATTTTGACTTTTTTTTTTTTACTGCATTCTGTTTGTCACAGTAAAACAACAAATTAACTTTAAAAAATCTATACCAAAGCCAAAGGGATTCCGTTTCTTTTTATCTGATTGCAAAATGGAATATTAGAATCATTTGTTCATTCATTTTTCACATTAAAACCAATAAACAAAACCTCAACAACAAAAAAAATGTGGGACCAAAAAACAATGAGACAAATCCTCAACCAACTAAACCTGAAAAACATTCCAAAAAGAGCCAACGCAACCTGAAAAAATCTCATAAACGTATAAAATGGAAAGAATATTTTAAAAGAATCAACTAAATCTTAAAAATATGTGAAAAGAATCAAAATAACCTGAAAGAATCTAAATTTTGAAAGAAATTTGAAAAAGAGTCAACTGAATTTGAGTCAACTAATGAGTCAACTTAACCTGAAAGAGTCAACTACAGACTCAACTAAATCTGAGTCAACCAAAGAGTCAACTAAATCTGAGTCAACCAAAGGGTCAGCTAAATCTGAGTCAACTAATGAGTCAACTAAACCTGAAAGAGTCAAACAAAGAGTCAACTACAGACTCAACTAAACCTGAGTCAACCAAAGAGTCAACTAAATCTGAGTCAACTAATGAGTCAACTGAACCTGAGAGAGTCGAACAAAGAGTCAACTACAGACCCAACTAAACCTGAGTCAACCAAAGAGTTAACTAAATCTGAAAGTTGACTAATGAGTCAACTAAACCTGAGTCAACCAAAGAGTCAACTAAATCTGAGTCAACTAAACCTGAAAGAGTTGAACAAAGAGTCAACTACAGACTCAACTAAACCTGAGTCAACCAAAGAGTCAACTAAATCTGAAAGTCGACTAATGAGTCAACTAAACCTGAGCCAACTAAAGAGTCAACTAAATCTGAGTCAACTAAACCTGAAAGAGTCAGCCAAAGAGTCAACTACAGAGTTAACTACAGACTCAACTAAACCTGAGTCAACCAAAGGGTCAATTTAACCTGAAAGTCAACTAAAGAGTCAACTAAACCTGAGTCAACTAATGAGTCAACTAAACCTGAAAGATTTAACTAATGAGTTAAGTAAAGAGTCAACTAAACCTGAAAGAGATCAATTAACCCCAAAAGACATTCCAAATATCTAACAAGTAAAGGGCAAGTCCGACTGATTAATCTGAAATTTCTCACCACAACACGGCGAACGAGAACATTATTATGACTGTGTGTGAGGAGTTGAACAGTGAAGCCGCTGCTGTGTTGCCACCCGGCTTATTATCTCACCCTGTACAGCAAAACTCAGCAGCTAAAAATGCTTCTTGTCGTTTTTTCCCGTATGATCTCTTGGCGCGTCTCCTCTCGGCTTGGTCCCCACTTGATGTTCGGAGTCCCTGCGGTGAGCGGCGAAGAAAAGGAAGACTATAAATGTTTAATGCCTCGCCAACGTCAAAACCAGAAACGGCAGGTTAATACGAAGTGTCACACCAACCAAAAAACCCCAAATGTTCAGCGCCACTTTGCTGTTATTTGGCAGAATCAATTAATCGATTAATTGGAACGCCACTGGACGAGTTGCACTTCCTCGGATTGATATTGCGTCTGTTTGTCTCTTGTTTCATCACATCAGGGATAGTTATAGTTTCCGAAATTCCTCTTTCTCTTGGCTGTGTATCTGCCGAGGTCTCAACCCGCAGGGTCGCCAGACTGCGTTTTATTACAGCGACTGGTAAAAAAGAAAGCAAGAAACGAAAGCTGACGCTCATAATGTAGCTACTGCCGTAATCTATTCAAATTTAAACTGTTACAGTGACACACTGCCAGGACATAATCTGTCTAATGGTAAATTTCACATTTTACGTCTCGTATTTCATATTTCACTGAGGTTTTATTCAGGTTATTAGTTCATATTTACCATAAACCGCGCTGGAGTAGGATTTTCAAATTTAGGAACTGAGTATAACGCACACTTAAATACGGGAAAATTCAAATTTCATCAGTTTGTGTAAATATATAGCAGTATCAGGAGCTGTAATTATGCAATTAACTGTAATTATCTTTATGCGTATATAAAGTTAAGTATCAATCACTGTAATTATGCAATTAGCTGTATTTATTTCAATATAAATATATAGCTAAGTAACATGAGCTGTAATTATGTAATTAGCTGTAATTATCTTTGTGTGTATATAGTTAAGTATCAATAACTGTAATTCTGTAATTAGCTGTAATTATCTTTGTGTGTATATAGTTAAGTATCAATACCTGTAATTATGTAATTATCTGTAATTATCTTTGTGTGTATATAATTAAGCATCAATAACTGTAATTATGTAATTAGCTGTAATTATTTATATAAAAATATATAGCTAAGTATCGGGAGCTGTAATTATGTTGTTAGCTGTAATTATCATTATGTGTATATATATATACACACACACACACACACACACACACACAAATACATATAACTAAGTGGGGCTGTAATTTTGTAATTACATGCAATTATCTATGTGTGTGCATGTAATTATATAATTTGATGTAATTATTTGTCCATGTAAATATATAACTAAGTAACAAGAGCTCTAATTATGTAATTAGCTGAAATTCTAAATATATAAATATATAGTTAAGTAACAGAAGCTGTAATTGTGTAATTAGCTGTAATTATCTGCGTGTATATAGTTAAGTATCAATAACTGTAATTATGTAATTAGCTGCAACTATCTTTATGTGTATATATAGTTAAGTATCAATAACTGTAATTATGTAATTAGCTGTGATTATTTCAATATAAATATATAGTTAAGTGACAGAAGCTGTAATTGTGTAATTATAATTCACACGAGATAAAGATTTAACTTTTTTATTGCATCGTTATTGTATTCTACAAAGTCCCACACAAGAAGTTCTGTGAAATGATTTCCTGCACATATGAATATATTTCCAGTGTCTCTGACTCCATCCCCCCTCAGCCTCTCGCTCTGTCGCTCTGCGTGTGTGTGTTTGTGACAGCGCTACTGTGTGTGTGTGTCATCAGCGTTTGAACCTCTGCCTTCCGGATCAAAGCATGCAGAAAGGAATGCAGGTTGCTTAAAACCAGTGATGTGTTGAAACACTGCACACACACACACACACATGCTGCGAGGAGCCTCCGTGTGTCTGTACGATAAGCGTAAGAGGTAAGTGGGCGAGGTGAGATAGGATGTTTTCAGGCGCACTACAAAAACCGGGCCGGATTGAGAGGAATCCCGACATCTAAACACAGCTTTACGCTGTTTATTTTCACTCGCCGCTGTGTGGAGAAGCCAGATGTTGATTCATGCAACAATAAAAGATAGAGATGGAGAGGAGGAAGAGAGAGAGAGATGGAAAGGAAGAAGAGAGAGAAGGAGAGAAGGAAGAAGAGAGATGAAGAGGAAGAAGAAGAGAGAGATGGAGAGGAAGAAGAAGAGAGAGATGATTTGACACGTACAGTTTTCCCAATAACACGCCGTTGTTGCGCGACTACTACTTGGTGCTCGTTATGTCACTGGGATTTTCCTGCTCACAGGAAGGTTCCGTACTCGAACCTGGTGCCTGATGCTCATCAGCATCAACTCAGTCAGAGCGGTAGAGCATGCGCCATGTGCTTTCTCGTGAGCATGTGATACTTCCTCTTAAACACGCAGTACCTTTCTCATGCACTTGCGATGCTTTCTCGCGAACATGTGATACTTCCTCTTAAACATGTGATGCTTTCTCGTGAACATGCAATACTTTCTCGTGCCCATGTGATACATTCTCATGAGCATGTGATACTTTCTTGTGAGCATGTGATACTTTCTCGTGGCCACGTGGTACTTTTTCATGAGCATGTGATACTTTCTCATGACCATGTGATACTTCCTCGTGAGCATGTGATACTTCCCCCTAAACACACGGTGCCTTTCCCATGCACGTGCGATACGTTCTCTTGGGTATGTGATACTTTCTCGTGTGCATGTGATACATCCTCACGTGCATGTGATGCTTCCTTTTCAACATGTGATACGTTCTCGTGGGCATGTGATACTTCCTCTTAGACACACAGTCACTTTCGCATGCCCGTGCGATACTTTCTCGTGGGCATGTGATACTTTCTTGTGAGCATGCGATACTTTGTCGTGAGCATGTGATACTTCCCCTTAAACACGCGGTGCCTTTCCCCATGCATGTGCAATACGTTCTCTTGAGTATGTGATACTTTCTCGTGTGCATGTGATACTTTCTCGTGAGCATGTGATGCCTCCTTTGGAGCATGTGATACTTTCTCGTGAGCATGTGATACTTCCTCTTAAACAAATAGTAACTTTCACATGCACTTGCGATACTTTCTCGCGAGCATGTGATATGTTCTCGTGAGCATGTGATACTTTCTCATGGCCATATGATACTTCCTCTGAAAACACACAGTAACTTTCTCATGCACCTGCGATACTTTCTCATGAGCATGTGATACTTCCCCTCAAACGTGATACTTTCCCGTGAGCATGTGATACTTTCAGGTAAGCATGTGATACTTCCTCTTAAACACACAGTAACTTTCTCATGCACTTGCGATACTTTCTCATGAACATGTGATACTTTCTCATGCACTTGCGATACTTTCTCGTGAGCATGTGACACTTTCTAATGTACACAGTACTTTCTCATGTGTTTGTTTCCGCCGTGCAATGATAACAACTGTCCATTAAATACTGTTCATTGATGTTTGATACGTGACTCTTCTTTGGCTGCTCCACAGTTTAGCTCTCAGCGCTCCTTTTTCAGACCCATTCTGAAAAAGGCGCAAACAGCTTCTTCCCAGAAATCCAACACCAACTCCAGGATTCTTGTCAGTGTAAAGCGAGTGCAAAAGGACGACACGCCGTTTCCCGCCGTCTCTGTGCCAAAAACCCGGCGAGCGTTCCCAATCCGGAGGTGTCGACGCAGAACAACGAGGCTTGGCCTACAGCTGCTGCTGATGATAATGATATTCGGAACCCCGCTGCTTCCACATGATCCTGTGTGTGTGTGTGTGGTCTGCGTGTGTGTGTTCAATGGAGAGCCGCTGGCTTATCAGCTCCCTGCACCGGGAGCCCACAGTCTCACACATAAATATTAGATTTGAAAAGTGTAGATTATGAATCTAAGAGCTGTAAAGGAGGGTTTGCGTGTGTCGATATATACTATGTGTGTGTGTCGTCATGTAGTCATGACAACATGTTTGTAGTGGGGACGGACGGTACCTGGCTCGTGAGTACCTCAGTGATACCTTTTACCAGTCCAGAACTTGAATCTGCGACTGGTCTTGGTGAAGGAGGTCCAGTGTCTCCAAACGTGTAGTGACGCGTAAATGTGTGTGTGTGTGTGTGTGTGTGAGAGAGAGAGAGAGAGAGAGAGAGAAAGAGAGTGGGTGTAAAAGGGGTTAAGACTGAGGGGAGATGAAAAGAGAAGGGAAGAAAGGACAAAATGGAACCAGGAAAGGAGAAGAGATGAGAAGAAGAGAGTGAAGAAAGATCAGGTAAATGAAAGATATACAAGAAGAGTGACCTGATATGAGGAGAGGGAGGAGAAGAAGAAGAAGAAGAAGAAGAAGAGGAAGAAGAAGAAGAAGAGGAAGGAGATGAGGTGACAGACAAAAGAGAATCAAGGAGAGGAGAGGAAGAACAATAAGACGAGAAGAGATGGATGGATGGAGAAGAGGAGAGGGGAAAAAAGAAGAAGAGAAGCACAAAAGACAAAAAATGGGAGAGGAGAGGAGGAGAGGAGAAGGGATGGAGAGGGACGAGAGCGAGGTGAGATGAAAAGGAGGAGAAGGAGGGATGGAGAGGGATGAGAGCGAGGTGAGGTGAAGAGGAGGAGGAGGGATGGAGAGGGATGAGAGCGAGGTGAGATGAAGAGGAGGAGAAGGAGGGATGGAGAGGGATGAGAGCGAGGTGAGGTGAAGAGGAGGAGGAGGGATGGAGGGATGGAGAGGGATGAGAGCGAGGTGAGGTGACCTACTTGAGAGTGTGAAGTCAGTGGTGCTGATGTGTGAACAGACGTCAGGATGCCAGTCTCTGAGTGGACAGAAGTGACCTGTAACCGCGGAAACAAGCTCCGCTGCAGCAGGCCGGGGGCTTTTAGCTGCTCTGGGGGCAAATTTCACACACACACACACACACACACCGTGTCCGTTCAAGCTCCACTTCTCCTGCTGCCAGAAATATAACTCTGATCCGGTGTGATTCCAAAACATGATGGGCTTTCTCAACTCTTATGATGGAAAACCAAGAGGAGAGAAGAGGAGAAAGAAGAAGAGATAAGAAGTGATGCAAAGAGAAGAAGAAAGGAGAAGAGGAGAGAAGAGATGAAAAGTGAAAAGGAAAGAAGTGAGAAGAGGAGAAAAGAGAAGAGATGAAAATAGATGAAGATAGGACATGAGAAAAGAAGAGAAGTAAAAAGGAAGGAAGAGAAAAGAAGAGAAGAAGTAAAAAGAAGAGAAGAGAAGAGAAATAAAAGAGAAGGAAGAGAAGAGAAGTGAAAAGGAAGGAAGAGAAATAAAAAGGAAGAGAAGAGAAGAAGTAAAGAGGAAGGAAGAGGAGAGAAGAGAAGAAAAGAAAAAGGAAGGAAGAGAATAGAAGAGAAGAAGTAAAAAAGAAAGAAGAGAAGAGAAATAAGGAAGGAAGAGGAGAGAAGAAGTAAAAAAGGAAGGAAGAGAAGAGAGATGAAAACAGGTGAAGTAAAATGATGAGAAAATAAGAGAATAACAAGAGATGAGAAAAGAAAGGAGAAGAGAAGAGAACAGAAGAATTGGATGTTCTAGAACAGTGTTAGTAAAATTCTCGAGATTTGAGATTTGAAATTTTTCAGGTGGTCTCAAATGAACAAAAGTTATTCGTTTTATCAACGTTATTTCAAAAAAATCCAAATGTACAAAAACCCCGATCTCAGATCTTAAGTCTCGAGATATTCGTCTCGCCATATTCTCGCCATATTCGTCCTCGGCTTTGTCGTGGACTCGGACAAAGAGGACTCGGGATTTGATTTTGAGACCGGCTGAAAACCCAATAAACGAAAGGCTTTTCCTCAAAATAGCGTCTCATTTTCGTCCTCAAGACCAGTTTTTTAAAAGTCTCGGTCTCATCTCGGACTCTATGTAAGTCACGCTAGATTCTCTTTAATGCAAATAAAGCTAAACACGGGCTTTCTTTTGGGCGGAATTTCTTCAAAGCTATTTCCATATTCCCAGATCATTATGCCAAGCATCTATCAACCCAAAATACCCCGTTAACGGATCTACATTTGAATAAATGCTTTAAAGGAAAGCGTTTTCTCCGATTTGTCCTTCCATTAATTTAAATGTTGTTTCCCGTAATGGGGCCAGCATGCGAAAAGGCATTTTAAACACGCCTCGAATCAGGGCCATTGTTCTCCATTAAGCCGCTCGGCTAAAACCAAATCTGTATTTACAACCTCCTTCACGAATGCTAATCGCCGGGATGTTAGATTTCTCCTCTTAGCGCGCAAATTCGCGTTTTAAGCCTGGCTAAAAGGGAGAGCTGGACGGTAACACAGACACCAGGGCTTCCACAGGTCTCAGCGTCTGGCCAGAACCGGCATCAATGTACCGGTGCGATCGCTAAGAGGAGCTTCCGAACCCGACCCGATCCCGACCCTGAACCGAAACCAAACGCGTTAGCGTGTGTTTGACTTGCCGTCCATTTATTATTCTTTTTTGATTGCGTTTCCGCGTGGTGGAATGGCGGCCGACATGCTGGTCGTTTTTACACCGCGAAGAGCATGAAATTGGTATTAGTGTGGCGGTAATGCTCGCTTCCCGCACTTCTCCCAACCTTGCCTCCTCTTCCCCCTCAGCAAACTGCCGGTTAATTGTGTTTGCCGTCAGAAGATCTCGCCCGGCTCGGCTGCGCCAGGCTAATTTGACTGGCACGCGTGAAGAGGCTGAGCTTGTTCCAAATGAAGGCCGCTTAGCGCGTCGAATTGTCGTTGTGTTCCACAGTTTGCGGTGGCCAACATCGTCAGAGGTCACTCTCTCCTCAGGCTGTAATTGGATTTTCGGCTGAGATTCTGTTCTTACATTCATACAAATCTTAAAGTTGGGGCAGTTGGCGGCGTAATGGTTAGGGAGTTCATCGATTCGAATCCCCGACCGGCCAAGGCACCACTGAGGCACTCGTGAGCACCATGCCTACCGTCCCCAAGCACTGCTCCCTGGGCAGTCCATCACAGATGGGTAAAATGCAGAAATTATCGATCACTAAATAAGGCAGCGTTAGTGAATGTCAGATTCTTGCTGAAAACTGCATATAGGAGGCAGTTGGTACCGTAACGGTTAGGGGGTTCACCCAGTGATCAGAAGGTCGCCGGTTCGCATCCCGTTACTCATGAGCAAGGTACCGACCCCAAGCACTGCTTGCATGCCTGCTGCCCTTGTTAGCTGCCCACTGCCAAATCTGACAGATATTTACAGCAAACTACTTCAGAGACATGTTTAGTGGAGCTGTTTTAGCTTGCAGAAAAGACGTAGAATATGGAACCTCACCCAAAGTAAATGTTGCTGCATAGAAGACGCAGAGAACAAATCTCACACGCTTACAGCTATATTAAATAAGTATTTAATTCAATATATTATTTTGCAATCATTCTATTGTATAGAAGGCGTGAACTCTCCAGGGTCCAAATATATCTTTACTTTATAACTTCATTAGCCTACTCCATATTTTATGACTTATTAAGCTTTATGAAGTGAGTTCGATACTCTGCTGTGATTTGCCGCTCTTAAATATGCTGATGATCATATTTTTAAATGTAAGGCTTTTAAATGTGATGATCAGCCTTGATTACTCCAGGCCGAGGAACAGCAATAAAGCTGAGTATTCCCTTCTGTAATTAGTCCGGCTCCTCTGCGTGCTCCAGCGATAGCGTATAGATTTCAATTTCCAATGAGCTTCTTTGTTCTTTCCCTTTCATTTTTCTCAATGAATTGAGACTTTTAGCCTCCGTCACAACCCTTGTGCCAAGTCTTGAATGAGTCGTAACGAAATGCCCCGAAACGGATTAAAATATTCCAATTTATAAAATTCATAAACCCTTAGCCTCAGAGCAAGGACTCATAAGCGTATTCAAATGTACGATTTTTTTGTGTGTGTGTGGTTTAAAAAATGCCCTTTTCTGCCATGTGGTGATTGTGCTGATTAAAATAAAAACCCAAATCTCCTTTCCAGAGCTTGCATATTAATTATCTGCTTAAATTACACTGCCAATTCCCAGCACTAAGAATTTGGTCTAATTAATAACCATAATAATAATAATAAAACCCCCAAGATGGTGGATTCTGCTAATCCGTGTGCAGTGGGAGGAAGGGGAAAAATGGCAACTGGTGAATTCGAGTGAAAATGTCAATGGTTATCCCAGTTGCAACAATGCCTGTGTAATTGGAAATGTAATTATGTTTTATTGTATAACACCAGATGAGCTCTAATGCCACACAGAAGCTTGGAGATTAGTCGGGGGTGATACGCTGTCAAGTATCTTCATATTAACCCGTTTCAAGTTTTCTTTGAGCCGACTCTTGCAGATGGTACAGAATTTTATTACGTCTTCAAAAGACGTTTTAGTCAAAGTCTAGTCAAACTGTATTGTAAGGCAAATAGAATATACAGACATAAATAAACTATACAACTTTTAACTTGAGGTAGAAAATGTGCAATTTCAATTAGGTGGGGTATTTAATAACGTTTAAATATTGCAACAGCAGTCAAGTGGAGAAGGACCACAAGTATAATACAGGAATGACTTTTTGCACTAAATGTGCTGTAATTCAATATGAATATTCTAAACAGACAATCTGTGAAAAATAAATAGTAAATCCTCTTTTTCATTTGGTGCCCACATGATCAAAAATTGCACTAAAACTCTGAGCGCTCTGTAGATTGTATATACATTGTATATACAAGTCACAGAGATTTTTTTAATAGATTGTCTATATAATATACTCATATTAAACTGCTGCAGATCATATGCACATTTATTGCACAAAAGTACATTCCAGTATTATAACTGTAGTTTTCCTCCATATGACTGTTGCTGCAATATTTGCATGTTATTGAATACTTAATGTAACCAAAAAAATTGCAATTTTTAATCTTCTATCTTTAATTTAGACTTTATAGAGATATTATTATTAGACTTATTTATAATTATATAGTCTATTATTGAATAGATTGTTTGTTTAGAATATTCATATTAAACTGCTGCAGATCGTATGCACATTTATGGTGCAAAAGTACATTTCAGTATTATAATTGTAATTATACTCTCTCAATTGCAATTATAATCTTTCTCCATATCACTGCTGCTGCAATATTTGCACACATTACTTGTAACTAAAATTGCACTTTTTATCTTCTACCTCTAGGGTTTATTGTTTAATAGATCGTCTATTTATTCATATAAAAATGCTGCAGATCTTATGCACATTTACTGCACAAAAGTAGATTCCAGTATTATAATTGTGGTTTTCCTCCGTTCGACTGCTGTTGCAATATTTGCACATATTAATAATTACCTCACGTAACTAAATTTGCACATTTACTTCTTTCTACCTCTATTTTAGGGTTAATATGTTATTGTTTATTTATAAAAGTTTATAAAGTTAACTTTGATCTTGAGGTGTTTTATCTATAACGCATTTTTTTCGTCGTCTGGTTCGTCTGTCCGAATAATTAAGTCAACGCCGCTCTGTCATTGGTCGGATCGTTTGAGTGACGTGTTCAAAATGGAATCCCAGCCAATCAGATGTTGACGCCCTAAACTACGGCGCTACTAAAGGGACAAGCGGGCGGGAAGAACGCGAGCTTCTAGACGTTTCTAAACTGAGAAGCGAGCGATAAAAATACAAATATTGATTAAATACTAACACGGTTTCAGTGAGATTTCACGGTTCGGTTAGATTTATGAATTTATTTATTATTCGGCTGAACACAAGCCAAAAAGCGTTGTATTAATGGAAGATTTAAGAGACGCCTCAAGATTATTAATGCTACGGTAAGCTAGCTGACGGCAAAACCACGATATATCACACTAAAAGCATTTTAAAGTTTGATAGTGTTATGAGACAGTGGTTGGTGTCAGTTTTAACGGCAAATTTGATCGTGAGCAAGTGGTTTTTTTCCTCACAAACACTCGAAAAAGTTTGTATAAACCAATGTTCTGGCAAAATCTGCGGCTCATCGAATTGTGCAACCTAGCGGATCTGCGCATGCGCCGCCTCAAAATCTTCCACGGTCAGTTATTAAAATTTATTAATCATAGTAATGATTGTAACAGAAATAAACGAGACAATAATGTACAAAAAGCGAAATCTTCATTACTTTTAAACTCTAAATTGGCTCTTTATATCATCAATTTTGTTAATGTGATTTTTACTGAATCACCGGATTAGTCTTTTAATTGCATGTATTCATTTTAATCATTACATTAAATATGCTTACAAATGTAATAAAATTTATTTAGATTATCAGATTAAATTTGGTACACATGAACATTTTTGGGTGTGGAATGTTTATTTTTTGTTTGCTTTTATGGCTCTGATTCTGTTTAGCAGATTAAGTCTGATGATTAAGGTTTAGTCTATCGATCAATATATTCATCTCTGTATATGTTCATATATTTGGATATATGAATAGGGATCTATAGGGATAGATTGTCCGTCTTTCCATTCGCCCATCTATCTATCTATTTATCCATGTATCAGTCTATCTATTTATCTATCTGTCTGTCCAGCCATCCACGTATTCATCCCTCAATCTGTTCATATGTATGAATATATGAATATGGAGCTATATGGATAGATTGTCCATCTCTTCATATATCTATCTATCTATCCATCCTTTCATTTGTCTGTCTGTCTGTCTCTTTTTTTCCCCATATATCTATCCCTATATTTCTGTCTTTCCATGTCTCTCTCTCTCTATATATATATATACTGTAAGTGTGTGTGTGGTCTTCCTCTTGTGTTGAATTCCGTTAAGCAGATTTAGTCCGACAGCGGACCTGACTAAACTGTATGAGCTTATTTTTTTTTGTAAAAAAGGAGAAAACGTCTTACGTTGGACTCTGTCTGTTGGAGGACGAGGTAATCCTCTTTAACTCCTCCCTGATAATGTCAGCCATGTCATGTTACAGTGTTAAATGGCACCAATTAATCCTTCCTGTTTAAAGTGGAAATTCATAAATCTTTAAAGCGGGATAATCTCAGTAGAGTATATTAGACCTGGCTGCTGCTGCTGTAATCCCCCGTCTAACGCGGGGATGATTTATTCCCCCTGCCCCCCCCGCCTTTTACGATTCTCTAGTTGGAGAACAGCGTCCTGCGCAATTGGCCAAAAGATTCGCCGATCGACCCGACGGCAGGCGGCTGTTGGTCGAGCGTCAGGACCCGCCCTCCCCTCCAGAAGTAAAGCTCCGTCACGCTTGAAGACGAAAGAAATAAAAGTGCAGGAAGTTGCTTTCAGCGCTAAGCCTAATTCCACAATAAGAAGATCAATTATGATCCAAGATGATAATTAAAAATCAGATTTGAGGTCTGATCCTGAAGTCTGATGTTAAGATCTCTGTCATGAGCTGCATGCTAGCAACGATGTCCTTCCCTCCATCTGTCCTTCTCTCCATCCGTCCTTCTATTTGTCTATCTGTCCGTCTGACCGTCTGTCCGTCCGTCTGTCCGTCTGTCTGTCTCTCTGTCTATCTATCCATCTATCCGTCCGTCCTTCCCTCCCTGCGTCCATCCTTTTATCTATCTATTTATGTAACTATCCATCTATTCATCTGTCCATCTTTCCCGCCGTCCGTCCTTCCCTCCGTCCGTCCTTCTATCTATTTATCTATCTGTCTGTCCATCCGCCTATCTGTCCATCCATCTATCTTACCACCTGTCCAACCTTTTGTCTGTCTGTCTATCTGTCTGTCTATCTATCTCTATCCGTCTGTCTGTCCATCTGTCCATCTATCTACCTGTCTGTCAGTCTGTCTGTCCATTTGTCTATCTATCCATCCTTCTTCTGGTCCTTCTGTCCAGCTCTCCCTCTATCCCTTCATCTATCAGTCCTTCCGTTCATCCCTCTAGTTATCTGTCTAGCTTTCTGCTGTATCCATTCATCCATCTCTCTGTCTATTTGTCTGTCCATCCATCTATCCATTTGTCTGTCTGTCTGTCTGTCTGTCTCTCTCTCTTGTCTACCTAACACCTCATCCCTCTGTCATACTTCTGTCTATCTATCCCTCCCTCTGTCTCTGTGACCATATTAAAGGGACAGTGCATTCTCCTGTAGTGTTGAGTTAATCTAGTCCCGCAGCACAACTCCCTCCTTTTTCTCTTTCTCTGTCGTTTTCGTCCTCTTTGTCTCACTCTTACGTTTTATCTCCCCCTATCTCTCTCTCTCTCTCTCTCTCTGCTGCAGTCCTGTGTGAAGTTGGGGAACAACTTTGAGGACGTTACACACGCGGCTCCGAGCGAGCGCGGGGATCTGGGAAGCGCTGAGGTAAGCCCCGTCTCCATGGCAACAGGAGTGCTGTATGTACGGGGACCGTGACGTATGTGTGTGTGTGTGTGTGTGTGTGTGTGTGGAGGCTCAAGACGTTGCTTTAAGTCGGTCTTCATCCGCTGGTGAGCCAGTGAGTGTAAATGCAGCGCTGTGTGTGTGTGTTTAGGATGGACTCGTGTTGCTTTGTGTTTATTTCGAATCGTGCTGGACGTAGTAAACCGACTGAACTTTCCAAACGACGTTATCGGAGCTAACTTTATTTCCTAATTTTACAAGCAGAATGTTTCACCTGCTGCTCTGTAACACCTTTAATCAGTCTAAACTTTCACTCAGCTTAATTCTCACCCTCTGAGCAGTGTGAGTAATTATGACATGCATAATGAGGATGATGTTTCATATTTTCTCCTCATGGTCGCTGTTCTCTTTTGCCGTTTTATAAAGCTGTATTTTCAGTGTTTATGATTATTCACACACACACACACACACGTGAACGTTGTTGGTGCGCGTAGCCGGCTCCATCAGGCTATATATGAAATCTCAGAAGCGCATATCCATGTCTATTTATGAATTCCTGATGTAACGTGTTAATAACAGCCTCTTAGCTCCTTCACACCCCGCACGCGAAGCTTTCGCAGCAGTTAAGGCAAAGGTAGCGTGCGTGTCCGTCGTTTTGCGCGACGCTGCGCTCGTTTAAACGCGCATCTTGCGGACCCGGACGTGAGGTTGGTGTGAACGTTGACACTTTACTGAAGAAACTTGAGCCGTAAACACAGGTGGCTTGTGAATGAAAGAAAACTGTTTATTTGTAGGAAAATCTCAGTTCGAAACGCTCTTTCTTTTTATCTGTTCGTCCATCCGTTACTGTCCAGCCTTCTATCTGCCTATCCCTCCATCCGTACGTACGTATGTCCGTCTACGTATCCCTTCATCCTCTACCCTTCCATCCGTCCGTCCGTCTACATATCCCTTCGTCCTCTACCTCTCCGTCCATCCGTCCATCTATCTATCTATCTATCTATCTATCTATCTATCTATCTATCTATCTATCTATCTATCTATCTATCTATCTCTTCCTCTACCTCTCCATCCGTCTATCCGTCCATCCTTCTATCTGTCAACCCATCCATCCTTCTTTCTGTCTATCCCTCTGCCTATCCATCCATCCTTCCATCCATGTACTTATCCCTTCATCCCAACCTTCGATCTGTCTATCCCTCCATCCATCCTTCCATCCATCCATCCATTTCTTCATCCTCTACCTCTCCGTCCGTCCGTCCATCCATCCATCCATCCATCCATATTTCTTCAACCTCTACCTCTCCATCCGTACATCCCTCCGTTCATCCATCTACTCATCTGTCTCTCTGTCTGTTCATCCTTTTTTCTGTATAATCCATCTGCCCATCTATCCATCTATCCCTTCATCCTCTCACTCTCCATCCATCATCCATCATCATCCTCCTGTCTATCCGTCCATTTTTCCATCTGTCTAACCCTCCACCCTTCCATTCCTTCAACCTCTACCTCTCCCTCCCTCCATCCATCCATCCATCCACTCACCTATCTACCTGTCTATGTATCTGTCTATCCCTCCATCTCTGTGACCATGTTAAAGGGGCAGTACATTGGCCTGTCGTGTTGAGTAAAGCCGGTCCCGCAGCACAGCTCCCTCCGTTTCCTCTCTCTGTCTCTCTGTCATTTAAAAAAAAATCCCTCTCTAACCGTGAGTCTTCCCCCCGCCGTGCAGGACTGCAGATTTGATGAAAGGTTGGGTTTTTTTCCTCACCACTAATAATGTCCCAAATCAAAGTGGATCAGATCGCAGGAGGCGGCCGACTTTTGGTCGTGACCGCAGCAGCGACTCAGTGGCCGAGTCGACTCCTGGGTGGCGCTACGCCTTCCGTCTTCATTCCATCCTGGCCCTCGCGTTGCTTCGCCTCAGAATAACTCGTTGGATATTTATGTCTTCGCGAGGATGATTTTATGTTGGTTAGGCCTCGTCGCGAAGTAGGTTTTGTTGGAAAGCTTTGTGGCGATCGGGCTTTTCTTGGCTTTCTGTGCGATGGTTCTTGATTTTTGGTTCTAATAGGCTTATTTACTGTTAGGGATTTAAAAGTCTCTGTTTTGGGCTCAGATAATTATGGCAAGAGATTCGTTGCGTTTTTCATTTTAGTGATATTTAATAGATCTATCCTTTCATCCTTCTTCCCATCCATCCAGTCATCTTCCTGTCCGTCCGTCCCTCCCTCCCTACCTCTGTACGTCCTTCCATCCCTCTGTCCGTCCCTCCCTCCCTGTGTCCCTCCCTTCCTCCCTGTGTCCCTCCCTTCCTCCCTGTGTCCCTCCCTCCCTCCGTCTTATCATTCTCCTGGATCTGTCTGTCCCTCCCTCCCTCTGTCCGTCCTTCCCCTCTGTCCTCCCTTCCCTCCCTCCATCCGTCTGTCTGTCTGTCCCTCCCTCCCTCCCTCCCTCCCTCCGTCTGTCTGTCCCCTCCCTCCGTCCGTCCTGTCTGTCCCTCCCTCCGTCCGTCCGTCTGTCCCTCCCTCCGTTCGTCCGTCTGTCCTCCTCCCCCGTCCGTCTGTCCCCTCCCTCCCCGATCGATCTGTCCCTCCCTCCCCCGTCCGTCCCTCCCTCCATCTGTCTCTGTCTGTCAATCTGTCCAAGCATCTTTCCATCCCTCTCTCCATCTATTTATCCCTCTGTCTGTCCATTTGTCTGTCTGTCTTTCTATCTACTCTCTCTGGCTATGTATCCATCCGTCTATCTACCTCTCATCTGTCTGTTTATCTGTTCATCTGTCTCTCTCTCTCTGCCTGTCCATACATCTTTCCGTCTATCTATCTATCCATCTTTCCATCTCTCTATTTCTCTGTCCGTTCATCCGTCTCTCTATCTGTTGTCTCTAGCGATGTGTCCATCCATCCATCTATTCAGCCATCTTTCCGTCTCTCCATCCATCAATCCATCCATCTGTATGTGTCTCTATCTATGCATCCGTCCATCCATCTGTCCGTCCATCCGTCTATCCATGTGTGTAGCTATCTATTCCCCTCTTTGTCCGTCCGTTCATCCATCCATCTCTATGCTCAGTCGGGGGTGAAACTGATTTTTACATGCGCGGCCTTTAGCAGACACCCTTATGCAGCGCGACTTCCATTTTCCTGACCACAGGGATTCCCTCCCTCTCTCTCTCTGTCTCTCTGTCTCTCTCTCTCAATTTGGTGTTAAGGCCGTCGTAGCTCAGGGGCCCAGCGGCAGTAGCGCCGGAGGTGGGAGTCAACCCGAAAAACCGCCAATACCCGACCCGAAGTTGAGCTCGTGCAAAAGCACCAGCTCCTAATGAAATAACTCCTCTGTTACTGCGCCCGTCACACGTCTGACCGAAGTACGTTATCTCTCTTTTTCTCTCTGTGTCTCTCCTCCTCGTCCTCCACTCATCTTCTCAGCAACAGAAGCGGCGTGTAAAGGTGGATTTGATCATTAAAAATCTTCCTGCCGTCATCCAGGCCGTCCTAAACCCGCCTCCTCCACCCCCCACCCGCCAGCTTTAATTGGCCGTATCTCGGTAGTTTAAGTAATTACGATGACAGAGGCAGGCGAACTGGGGATTTGAAGGGGGTTCTCATATCCTCTCAGAACTCTTGACACTTCTCCATAGCTCTTTTTGTGCCGTTTCAGGCTTTTCAGCGTTCGGAGTTCTTGACACCCAAAAATCTCTAGTAAAATTAAATAAGTTCAGTTTGCAATGTATTCATCTTAATTTATTTTTTTAATGCCTTTTTTCTTTCAAAATTAATTTACATTAAATCAAAATTAAAAAACACATTAATTAAATTAATTCTAAGAATAATTAATTTGTTAAACAGCAAATTGATTAATTTAGAAAGGTTTGATCAACTAATTAATTATTCATAATCACTTTTCTTTGTTTAAATAAAACAGTCAATTAATGAGTAAATTATTTTTTTCTTTGTTTTTTAACAAATAATTTATTTATTCACAAAATATTAGCCAAATAATCAGTTATGAAAATGTATTTTTTAAAACTGTTTTGCAATATTTCGTCAATTAATTTAAAATGACCAGACTATTTATATAAATTTTTTTTTATATACACTGCGTTCAAATTATTATGCAAAAAACATGATATAACTTAGATTTTTCCAAATTACCTATAGTTACGATCATTGTAATTTTCAGTCATCAACTATTAGAGTACAATTGAAAGGTTTTTGAACAAACTGCTTATATTAACAGTATATTTTTAAAAATAAAACATAAAGTACATAATGCATTATTATACTGTAGAGGTTTCCAAACTTTTTCATTTTATAAAGAACAAAAAATGGTCATTTGTGAAGTATAAGCATTAGCAGGTGTACAAACTGAAGGTAACTGAAATCAAACAGCATTCAAGTCAAAACTTTATTATAGGTGATGTTACATTTGCACATAGGACCCCTTGTTCGAAAGGAGCTTCTGAACTCTCCCATCCATTGATTTAGCCAGGTTTTTAGTGGTATCTGCTTCAGTGTTTTGCATGAGACAGAATAGCCTCCCAAGCTGTTTGCTTAGATGTTCACTCCTATCTGCAGTGCAGTTCTCCAATAGGGTTGAGGTCAGAGGAGATGAGGGAGCCCCGCCATAAAGTTTGTCCCCTTTTATGCCCATAGCAGCCAGAGATACAGATGTGTTCTTTGCAGCATGAGGCAGTGCATTATCATATAATGATCTTCTTTTCTTGAACATGGGTTCTTCTTTTTGAACCATGGCAGGAAGTGCGCTTTTGAAAACTCCACTTTATGAATGTCATTTTTACCCCGTCAGAGTCCTAAAAGGGGCTTGACAATCTCTCTCCCCCACATGATTCAGCCCAAAACATTACTCACACCTCTCCTCCTTGTCAGCCTTGTTGCATGGGTGGCCATCAGCCAACCATCCTACACTCCATCCATCTGGACCGCCGAGGGGTTGCGGCATGTCGATTGAACTGGCTGTTTTGGTGGTCTTCATGTATTGTTTGGCCCACTGGAGCCGTTTCTGCTTGTGTGCAGTGGATAGGGGAGGTCGAAAGGATGGCTTACGCACAGCTGCAAACCTCTGGAGGACCCTGCATCTTGTTGTTCGGGGCACGTTGGAGGCACCAGCAGCTTCAAAAACTTGTCTGCTGCTAAGACAAGGCATTTCGCAGCAGCTATGCTCTTTTATGATGTAATTGCCTGTTGGAAGAGTCATGATCTTCCTTATGGCACGCGTGTGAATCAACTTCTATACTTCTTGATTGTGTGATGATCAGCGATGAAGTGTCTTCTGTGTGTTGATTGTTGTCATGCCTTGAGCTAAACACTCAACCATTTGTTGCTTCTCAACGTGACCCTTTTTCTTTCCCCATTTTGGTTGAAAATATGAAACAACATAATGTGGGACAATATGTAAGTAGTGTTGCCTTTAATTGGGCCTGCAACTATTCACTTTGAGTGTGCAATGACTTAAATATAAATACATTTTTACATACATCACAGAGTTCAGCAACATACAAATTTTTTTTTTACCTTATCACTCCTAAACACTTTTTGCATAATAATTTTATGGAACGCAATGTATTATATATATATATATATATATATATATATATATATGTATATATATATGTGTGTGTATATATATGTACATATATATATATATATATATATATATATATATATATATATATATATATATATATATATAATTAGATATATTTATTTAAATCTATTATGAAAAGATGTATATTTTTAAACAAATTGATTAATCAAAAAATTTATTAACTAATAGATCAGGAAAATAAATAAACTGTTTCTTTCTTTGTTTTGGCTAACAAATTGATTAATTTAGGGTAAAATGTATTAATTATGAAAATAATTAAATTTTTCTTTATTTAAAAAAAAAACCCATTTGAATGGTGAGAAATGCGACATAATTTGAGCTAATTTTTTGGTCAACAAATCAGTATAATAGAAGTAAGTAAAAAAAAACCCATCAGTTTATTGAAGAATTCAACCAGTTAATTGATTATGAAAAGAAATAATTAGGTTCTTCTTAGTTTTAAAACAACTAATTGATTAATTGGGAAAAATATCGATCGATTATGAACATGAGCGGCAGTTTCAGCCCGACTCCAGCAGCAGCCAGCGAGACGTGAGAGCAAGTTGAGGATAAACCTGGAGCCGGTATGGGTGTGTGTGTGGGTGTGTGTGTGGGTGTGTGTGTGGGTTTCGTGTGGTTCATGCTTATGACACTTTCTGCTGTTTTTCGTTTCATCTTTGAAGACGTTTCGGAAGTAAAACGGCTGACACAAGAGAGAGCTGTCTTTGGGGCATATACTGAAAGACAAGTCTCCAATTTACACACACACGTTACCCTAGTCTCTCTCCCTCTTTTTCTTTTACGTTCTTTCCGTCTTTCTTTCTTTCTTTCTTTCTTTCTTTCTTTCTGTCTTTCCTTTTGTCTTTCCTTTTTGTCTCCCTCTCCCATTAGAACTTTCTCTTCCCTTTTTCCCTCTCATTTTATTCCTGTCTTTCTTTTTTCCTCATTCTTTTTTCTTTTCTTTCTCTCCTTTATTGTCTTTTTCTTCCTCTCCTTTTCTGTCTCTGCTCTTTTCTCTTAGTCTCCTCTTTTTACTTTTCTTTCTTTCCTTTATTCTGTCTTTTTTGTCCTCTTTTTCTGTCTCTGCTCTTTTCTGTTAGTCTCCCTCCTTCTTTTTACTATTCTTTCTTTCCTTTATTGTCTTTTTCATCCTCTTTTTCTGTCTCTGCTCTTTTCCCTTAGTTCCCCTCCTTCTTTTTTCTTTTCTGTCTCTCCTTTATTCTGTCTCTTTCTTATTCTACCTGTTTTCCTCTACTTTTCTTTCTTTTTTCATTTTTTCCGTCAGTTTTTCAGTTGTCTTTTTATGTCTTAATATTGTCCAAATTAAAGAGGTATTCAGCCATGTTTCTCAGTGAAGTTTTCTTTATGATAAGCGTTAAATTTAATCCGTTCTGTGGCCGAGTGTCGTCACACCCCTAAACTAATTGGGTGAAGTTGATGATTACTTGGCGTGAATGCAATACTACGGATAAATATTGGCGTATAAAGAATGGAATTTGATGGGTTCTACGGCGATGTACTGTGCTGGCGATGTCATACAAATAAATGCGTGGTGCCGGACCGACCGGCGCGAAGCGAGCTCAGGGCGGCGTCAACGATGCATTCAGAAGCGCCGTGGCGAGGCGCTTTGAGCGTCTGAAAGAATAACGCGAACCGCTTCAACGAAACGCCAGCATTTAAACGGCGGTTCGTTCAGACCTTCACGACTCTCACGCCGGGGCTGAGGGGCACGGGGCACAGGTACAGCTCGGATTTGCCGGTGGATAATGGTGATCTCAGTAACTTTGTTTTAGGAAAAGCCATATGATCGAAGGCGGCAGTTTCGACCAGTAAGGCGCCGCTGGTACTCGTGAGCAGAATTGCCGTCTAGCTGCCGCTGCAGGACGAACCGTGACAAATCGGAAGGGCCAAGTCTCAAACCGTTACTCTAGCAATACCTTTTAAGTAAGCCATTAGTGGGGACGGTACTTTGGTCATGAGTACCTTAGTAGTACCCTTACGGGTCAGGGATTCGAACCCATGACCTTCTGATGACAGGACCGACTCTTTAACCGTTAGGCTACCAGCTTCCACGATAAATTTTAAGCTGTTGAACATTGAGGGGGGTACCTTGCTCACAAGTACCTCAGTAGTACCTTCGATCCAGGGACTTGGTTACGCCGACCTTCAATCACGGGGGCAGCTATTGCTATAACTTAAAGCTCCAATATTTTTAATTGATGATTATTGAGACGGTACCACTCATGAGTACCTCAGTAGTACCCTTACCGGTCAGAGATTCGAACCAGCGACCTTCCGATCTCTAACCGTTAGGCTACCAACTTCCCCAATACATTTTAAGTGAATGATTATTGGGGACGGTACCTTGCTTACGAGTACCTCAGTGGTACCTTTAAAAGTAAGGGATTCGAAGAACCGGCGACCTTCCCCTTCACAGAGATAACTCTAACCGTTCGCTACCAACTGCCCGATCAATTTTTGCGCTAATGAATATTCGAAGGACTGTTCCTTGCTCTAAGTACCTCCCAGTGGTGCGCTTTATCCAGTCTGGAGACTTGAACTTGACCTACCGATCACCGGAAGTGAATGCCGTTACACTAGCAACTTTTACGGTCAGGGCCAGCACCGCAAGCCTGAGACCTGATGTGAGCGTTTGATTCAGTGCGATTTAACTGGTGAAAATCGATTGCATGATTCATAAGCGATTCTTTTGGTGATTTTGAATCACGATCCAGTTCATATTTTTTTTGCACACACCCTGAAAACCTCCAGAGAATCAGTCCTCCATGACTGGGCTTGCTTACTAAATCCTCGTGAAAACCCCCAAAAAGTTGGTTGCGTAACAGTTAGGGAGTTGTCCCTCGATCTGAAGATTCGCCGGTACAAGTCCGGACGCTAGCGGTACCCGCAGTCTGCGGCACAGCTCACTATCCCCCGCTCCCTGGGCGCCGCGGAAGCAAAAGCTGCCCCACTGCTTCTTCACGGATGGGTCACAATGCAGCGCTCACGTGCGGTTGTGGTGAACTATGTGCTGTGCTGTGTTCTCAAGGACAAATAATCACTCTGTGACCACAGCCTGTTTGGACTTTCGCCTCACGTCCGTGCACTCGCTTTTCGATAAGGGCCTCGGCCAACTGCGGAAGGTTGCAATTCTCTCATTTTTTTTAGACCCGGCTGCAGATGTGAAAATTGGGCAAAACTGACGCCATGGAATTTCGGCATCTTCGCCCAGCTCTCCATTCCTTCTCGTGAATATCATTTCGTGACCCTGTAAGGCCAAATGATCCTGTATAATTTACTGTAGGCGTGTTGTTGTGTCTATATGGACTTTCGTGTCATTGTGATCGACGGTATTTATAACTTTTCTTTCCATCTTCTGTCGAGGGCCTGCGATGCTTTGCTGCACAACAAAGGCCAAGTCGCTATCGCTCGCGCCTTTGCCCTTTACCAAAACAGTGCGCTATATTATCGCAGTCGTTATTCGCGTTTATTGTTAAATCCAAAAAATGTAGCGTTTTTTAACTAGTTGTGAACAGAATTTCCTGAATGTGACTGACCTCCTTCAGTTCCGGCTGTATTCCACGTTTTAAGAGACGCGCCTCCTGACAACAGCCCTCTCGACGTGGGGCGAGTATGTTGCTACGGACATGGGGGGTCAGAGGTCACGGTTGCTCATCAATCCGCTGATTAGACCCCCGCCATCATCATCATCATCACCACGACTAACCCGAAAACGTGCACCTGCATGAACATTTTCACACATTCACACTCACCCCGACTTGGGGCAGTTGCTAGGGAGGGAGTTGGGAGTTGGCGGCATGATTGGAAGGTTGGCCGGTTCAAAGTCCCGGGTGGTAAAAGGTACCACTGAGGTACTCATGAGCAAGGTAGCATCATTAATCACCCTTCAAATTTATTGGAGCCAGTTATTTGTGGCAACGGTTGGGGAGTTAGCTGTGATCCAGAAGGTCTTTGGTTCAAGTCCCAGACTGATAAAGGTACCACTGAGCAAGGTACCCTCTCCATTAATCACTCTGTTGATAGTGTAACAGTTAGAAAGTTGGCCCCATGATCGAAAAGGTCGCCAGTTCAAGTCCCGGCCTCGTATAAGGTACTCATGAGCAAGGTACCGTCCCCATTAATCACTCACTTGAAAATATATTGGCGCAGTTGCTAGTGTAATGTTTAGGGAGTTGACACTGTGATCAAGCCATTGGTTCCGTCCGGACTGATGCACCACCAGAAGTGCTCATGAGCAAAATTGCCGTCCCCATGAATCACTGCAAATGTATTGGGGCGGTTGAAGCATTTGGGGAGTTGACACCGTCAAGGTCATTGGTTCCGGACCGGTAAAGGTACCACTGAGTTACTCATGAGCAAGGTATCGTCTCCATTAATCCGCCACTTAAAATTTAATGGGGCAGTTATTTATGTAACGTTTAGGGAGTTAGCCCTGTGATCAGGGTCGTTGGTTCAAATCCAGACTGGTAGTACCACTGTGAAGAGTACTCTTGAGCAGGTACCGTCTGAGAATGGTCTAAAATATTATTGGGGCAGTTGCTTGTGGCGCGTTGGTGCGTGAATAAGTGCAGTTGGCTCCCGGTTAAAAGGAGCGCACTGTGTCCGTGTTTGACGCGTGTGTTTGATTGTGCGCTAAGTGGCGCAGTTTGGGATGATCTGTGAAGGACCTCGGAGTAGGGTAATGAACACGAGCACGGACGGCGGGAGGACTCGAAAAACGCGAGAGAGCCATCAGCAGGCAAATGTCACCGACATTAATAGTCGCGGCGGGAACAAAGCAAGCAAAACACAATTAAAAACCGTGCAGGCGAGTGGCGATGGTGTCTGTCGATGAGTCCTCATCCACATCACTGACCATGATTAATTTGGTTGGCTGGGAGGGTGGACAGAGAACGAAGCGGACAGTGGGGAGGTTGTCATATTAGACGGAGGATTGGTTGAGGTCGGGTGGGACGTTACCTCCCGTGGAAATGACCTTTTATTTCAAGAGCACATTAATTCCTGTGAGGAATTCATTTAGACCCTTAATTATTTGTCGAAAATGGGAAGCGATGAGGCAAGCGTTCGAGTGCTTCGTCGTGAACCCGGGCGTCGCCCATTAGCTCAGCCGCTCTGCGCTCGTCCGGTAGTGGTTCTCTCTCTCTCTCTCTCTCTCTCCTTCGTTAATGGCGCTAATTTTTCATCCCCCAGATCTAACGCCAGGCCGCGACTGTGCGAGAACCCATTGGCATAGATATCCGCATTAACCTCGTCCGCCTGCGGCGCCATTTCTCGCGACACTGGTTGGCAGTGCAGGCCGTGACTCTTTAATCGTTTGAGTAGTGGTGGACTCCAGGCTTGAGGTCTGATCTTTGAAAAAAGGATGCTTGCAGTATGAGGAGCCCTCGTCAACAAAAGAACGCGAGGAGAGAACTTTCGCTTAGTTGATGCGTTATTGATCACAATTCATAAGCAGTAACTCCAGAAGTCGGTCTAGCGTGATGATATGTGGGTAGACAGTGGACAGAGTCCAGTGACATTTTACCATGTGTGGTGAGGCACACTTTCGCTTTACTTCTCCTGCAGCTCTCTATGCTGCTGCCCCATCTCCTTTCTGTCTCCCTCTCTCTCTTTTTCTTTCTTTCTCTCTCTCTCTCTCTTTCTTTATGTCTCTTTCTCTCTCTTTTTCTTTCTGTCTCTCTCTTTTTCTTTCTTTCTTTGTCTCTTTCTCTCTCCCTCTCCTCCGCCATAGCCCTGCTGTTTTCTCTCTCTGCCTTTCTTTCTGTCTCTCTCTCTCCATTTTCTTCCTGCGTCCCACACACTTTTTCTTTTCAACTGCTGCTTTCTCTCTCTCTCTTGCTGCTGCATGCTCCTCTCTCCCCAGTTTCTTGCTTTCTCTCTCTCTTTCTGTCTCCGTCTCTTACCTATCACACTCTTTCTATCTTACTGTGTCCCTCCCCCCTCTCTTTCTCTCTCTCTTCTTTCTTTCTGTCTCTTTTTCTTTCTTTCTTTCTTTCTTTCTTTCTTTCTCTCTTTCTTTTTCTTTCTGTCTCTTTCTCCTCTCTCTCTTTTTCTTTCTTTTCTGTCTCTGTTTTCTTTCTGTCTCTTTCTCTCTCTCTTTTTCTTTCTTTCTTTCTTTCTTTCTTTCTTTCTCCTCTCCTCCTGGGATAGTTTTTGTCATTGTTCTCTGTGTGTGTGTTTGAGCAGGTTGTTTGGTATTTGAAGCGCCAGGTTGCACGTGAGAAAGTCGTAAGTGAGCGATCGTAAGCAGGGCGATAACCCGGCAAAAAGTATGCAAAACGCTGACTCTTCCCCCACGTGAACCGGCTTCTTCTTCTATGTACAGGCGTTTAAAAATGTCATACGCTCCACGTTTCTCTTCGCGGGCACACACACGACCCCCCGCAGACGCGTGGCGTGGCGCTGGTCGCAGCATGCAAAGCGTTTTCGGCTTCTCCTTATCAAATCAATAACTTTATTTCTTCACGTGAAGTAAAATAAATCTGAAGAGAACAGCGGCGTTACGACTACCTCCTCCTCCTCCTCCTGCTGCTGCTGCTGTGGCAGGTGCTCGCTGCTCGCGGACGGCGGAAGCCCCCAGCTTATGAGCTTTAAGGTTAAATACGGACACGAGGCAGGCGAGCAGAGCGGGAGAAACGGATGATAATAGCAGGGGCAGGTGTGTGTGTGTGTGTGTGGCGGGAAATAGAGGAAGAAGGATCAGAAATAGAATAAGAAACTTGCAGGAAGAGAACGTGAGTTTCAAGTAGAGATGTTTGAGGAGAGAGAGAGAGTGTGTGTGTGTGTGTGTGTGTGAAGGAGAGAGTGTGTAGAGTGTGTGTGTGTGTGTGTGTGAAGGAGGGAGAGAGTGCAGTGTGTGTGTGTGGGAGAGGTGTGTGTGTGTGTGTGAAGGAGAGTGTGTGTGTGTGTGATGAAGGTGAAGGAGGGTGTGTGTGTGTGTGTGTGTGAGTGAAGGTGTGTGTGTGTGGTGGAGTGTGTGTGTGTGTGGGGAGAGGGGGTGTGTGTGTGTGTGTGTAGTGAAGGAGAGAGGTAGTGTGTGTGTGTGAGTGAAGGGAGAGTGTGTGTGTGTGTGTGTGTGTGTGTGTGTGTGTGTGTGTGGAGGAGAGAGTGTGTGTGTGTGTGTGTGTGAAGGAGAGCGAGAGAGAGAGGGAGAGAGTGTGTGTGTGTGAGTGTGAAGGAGGAAGAGAGAGCTATGAAAACTGTGAAAGAGATGTGTGAAAAACAGACAGTAAACCCTTTCTCTTTCTCACCTTCTCTCTCTCTCTCTTTCTCTCTCTTTCTTTCACCCTCTTTTTCTCTCCTTCTTTCTTTCTCTCTCACTTTCTTTTTGTTTTTCTCTCTCTCTCTCTCTCCCCTTCACACACATACACACTCTTTCTCTCTCTCCTCCCCTCTCTCTTTGTTACCCTCCCTTTCTCTCCTTCACACTCACTCTCTCTCCTTCTCTTACCACCTCTCTCTCTCACCCTCTTTTTCTTCCTTTCTTTCTTTCTTTCTTTCTTTCTTTCTTTTGTTCCTGTTTCTTTGTTTCTCTCTCTCACACTAAATCTTTCTTTCTTTCTTTCTTTCTTTCTCTCCTCTTCCCTTCGACTCTCTCACCCTCACAATCTTTTTTCTTTATTTGTTTCTGTCTTTCTCTCCTCCCCTCTCCGTTTTACCTTCCCTTTCTCTTTCTCTCAACCTCTCGCACTGTTTCTTTCCTTTGTTTTTCCGTGTTTGTTTTTCTCTCTCTCTCTCTCTCTCTTTCACACACAGTCTTTCTTTCTTTCTTTCTTTCTTTCTCTCTCTCTCTCTCTCTCTCTCCCTCCCTCCCTATCACACTCACTCTCACTCTCCCCTTCCCTTCGACTCTCTCACCCCCAGTCTTTTTTTCTTTCTGTATTTCTCTCTTTCTCCCCTCTCCCTCTCTTACCTGTCCTTTTTCTTTCTCACACTCTTTCTTTTTTTCCTGTTTGTTTCTCTCTCTCTCTTTCACACACATTCTTTCTTTCCTTCTTTCTTTCTTTCTTTCTTTCTTTCTTTCTTTCTTTCTTTTTGTTTCTCTTTCACTGTCCCTCCTTCTCTTACCATCTCACTCACACTCTCTCTCTTTGAGTTTCTTTGTTTCTCTCTTTCTCACGCTGTTTCTTGCTTTTTATCTTCTTTTCTTTCTTTCTTTCTCTCTCATCAACTCTGTCCCTCGATCCCTCTTACGCTTTCTTTCGTTCCTTCTCATGCTCTCGTAATTACATTAAGTTTTCCTGATTATTATTTAGGTCCTTCCGCTCACGGTGTCACTTCTTTACCGCTAACGAGTTAACGAGTTCCCGTTAATTGACTGCCTACGCAAACGACTCGATATGCAGATGCAGGCGCCCTCACATCAGCCTCCACTTTTCTCCTTCTTCTTCTTCTTCTTCTTCTTCTTCTTTCCGGGAGTGGAGGAAGAGGAGGAGTGCGGACAGGTACGACGAGTTCGCGGTAATAAAAAAAAAAGGAAAAGAAAAAGTTGCCACAAGTTTCTGGGAAGGTGAAGGTGTGAAGATATTTAGCAGCGAGGCCGCGCGGCTATAATGAGCCGCATTATTCTCTGCTTCCTCCCCGTGCCACTGTTTAACAAAGTAATTAACACGTATTCTGTTCTCAGTGACAAATGTTGTCATGCTGCCATAGAAACCGTGGCAGAGGAAGTTAAACTTAGCAACGAGCAGCGCCGAGAAGACGTTTAGTGAGCTTTTAGAGCCGCGAACGTTCCGGCCGAGGCGCGAGAAAAGCCGCCGTGAATGAATCCGAAGATGGACCCCCCCCCCCCACCCCACCTTCCAAAAAAAAATATATATATATATATTTGGGGACGAGACGAGGGACGGGGAAACGCGCAATGCTGTGAGCGGCGCCTCGATCGAAGCTGACGATGTGTTTACGCAAAAAGTTAAAAACGTGAGCTTTATGGACGTTACTTTTTGCGGCTTAAATAAAGCTTCGTTTTTTTTAGCGAAACTCTACAAAAGCGGCGTTATTCGCGTCTGCTATTAGGAGAAATTGTGGAAGGTTAATATCAGTTATTAGCTAGCTAACTACATTTCTAAAACTGGACTTACACTGTACTGCAGATAGTTAACTAGCTTAATACCTGCTAACACAACTGTTAAGGTAGCTTTGCTAGCTAGCTATTTCTGAGCAAGTTATTTTTGCCATTGAGCTACTTCGCTATCGCATAAATAAGTGGCTAAAGCTGGTTATGGAGATTAATAATAGCTATCATCATTATCAAACTCGATAGCTACCTTAACTAGCCAGATATTTTTTTAGCAAGTAATTTATTGCCATTAAGATACCTAGCTCCCCCACAAATAGCTAGCCATAGCTTTCTAGTTTAATAATTACGATAGCTAATAAGTACCTAGCTGTTTGATTGAATAATTATGACAGCTAGCTAATAAATAGCTATCTGTCTGGTTTGATAATCAGGATATCTAGCTAATAAATAACTAGCTAGCTCTCGTAGTTATTCAACTAGATAGCTAGCTTTACTAGCTAGGTATTTATTAGCAAGTTATTTATTACCATTAAGCTACCTACCCGTCCCATGAATAGCAAGATATGTAGTGTGTTGATTGTGAAAAATAGCTAATAAATAGCTAGCTAGCTGTTGCAATTATTAAACACGTATTACCTATATACATATAATATATATATTACATTGAGCTATTAGATGCATGGTAATAAATAGCTAGCTATCTTAAATATTACTTTTTATTTATTATCATAATGGCCCTTAAATAGTAGCTACTAAATAGCTAGCGATCCAGCTTAATAATTACGATCGCTAACTAATAAATAGCTGGGTGGCGATCACAACTATTACATGTATTATCTATATTTATTACAGTTAAACTACTAGATAAATTGTAGCTACTAAGCTAATAAAAAGCTAGCGATCTAGTTGAATAATTATTAGGGATGCACCGATCGATCGGCCAGCAATCGGAATCAGCCGATTTGTGGCCTGATCGGTGATCGGCCGATCGCTCACACGTATTGCCGATTTCAAACCGATCTCGCGCATGCGCGTTACTTGCAGCACAGCCACGCGCATTCAGGCAGCGTTCACGTGTACGCTCAACGGAGGCGTTTCTCATTCACTTTGAACGGGGTGACATCGTGCGGCGACGAAATGAATTTTGGGTGCGAGTATGGCGTCACATCAATGCCAAAACTAGAGCGCGCAAAATGGCTTGCCGCAAAAAAGTTCGTGGGCGTAAATTTCAAAGTCGCGCGCGCGCGCGCAAATGTGAAACTCGAGAGCACAAAATTAAAAATCGAGGGCGCGAATGTCTTTTTTCCACTCGATGTGTTAAATGTTCTCGCGCGCAAACTAGATTACCGACGAGCGGCTTTTTTTTTGCTGGAGTGAGATTTCTGCGCGCGCGGTTTGAAAGGGGGCGGGGGTTTTGACAGTTTGGGGGCGGGGGTTTTGGCAGCTTCTGCCTGCGAATCCTGTTGGCCGATGGCTCCTGGTCTTGTGATTGACTTCACACTACAGACAGTTTTTACAGAAAAACCAAAGATGACGCAGAAAGAGGAACGGCGACAGGTAGATTAAACACAAGTTATAGTTTATCAACCTTATAATTATAATTTAATAGTTAGGTCTTACACGTTTAATAAGCACGCAATCACCTCTGCCCAAAATACACAATGCCAAATAGGCGTTACTTTTCGGACATCGAATTACCGGAGTTGTTACATTTTACGTTTTACGAGTTACATTTTATTTATTTAAATTTGTAAAGAAAATTTGTGAAGATAAAGCATTATATTAAAGAAAATTAGATTTTTGTTTATATTTGCTGTAGAGCTGCCACTATTATAAAAGTAACTCGTAAACAGGGAAAGTAACTCCCGCGTTACATTAAAAAAGTCTTTTTGTGTCGATGTCGTCGACTGCTCGCAGCAGCTCTAATTTTCTGTTATCTGGGGAAAAAAATCGGTATCGGAAAAATCGGTATCGGCCGATCACTTACAAAAAAAATCGGTAATCGGAATCGGCCAAGAAAATTGCAGTCGGTGCATCCCTAATAATTATGATATGTAGCCATTATAACGATACGATGTTGAACAGGGTTGTTGGGAAAGGCTCTAGCGTGTCGCATGAGTAGCGTTAGCTAGTTAGCGCTAGCGTTCAGAGGGACATAACGAGCGTTTAGCGGAGCCCCGTGTGCGGTTTCGGTTCTGTTTCGGCTCGGCTCTTTAATCCTCAGCAGCGGGGCGGAGATCCGGCAGATAAAACGTGGAGTTTAAACCCGGCAGGGCGCCGCACCGTCAACCGGGGGCTTTCAACTACAACCTGTGTGTGTGTGTGTGTGTGTGTGTGTGTTGAAGGATGCGGAGTAAGTTAAGAGAGACGAGTGACACAGCTGTGAGGGTTTTTATGTATTTACAGGGAGCCGATTGTCACCTAAAAGATTTGTGAGATGTGTGTGAGGTTTGTGTGAAAGAACGAAAGAGCGCCAGCAAGACCGTGAGAGAGAGAGAAAGAGAGAGAGTGAGGGCAGCAGACAAAACTGAAACGGATGGAAAGAGCGAGAGTGAAAAACGGAAGACAGAAAGAGCATGTTTTCATGTGCTGAAAGTGAGGAGGATGACCTCCATTCGTCCCATCCCTCCATCTGTCCGTCCGTCTGTCAGTCAGTCGATCCATTTCTTCGTCCATTCCTCCATTCATCCCTCCATCCGTCCATCTGTGTGTCTGTCAGTCCATTTATCCATCTGTCCATCCGTCCGGCCTTCTATTCCTCCATCTGTGGAGGAATATGGAGTCCATTTGTCCACCCATCCATCCGTTCCTCCTTCTGTTCATCCATCTATGCGTCCATCAGCCAGTTCGTCCGTCCATCCATTCATTCCTCCATCTGTTTAGCCAGCCAGCCGTCAGTCCATTCATTCCTCCATCAATTTGTCTGTCCATCCATTCGTGTCATCCATCCGTTTGTCCCGTCCATCCATTCATTCCTCCATCCATTCTTCCAACAATTTGTCCGTCCTTCCATTCGTCCTTTCCTCCGTCTATTCATCCATCTGGCCCTCCATCTGTCCATCTATTCGTCCATCAGTCAATTCGTCCGTCCATCCATCCTGTCCACCTTTTGTTCATCCATCCATCCAGCCATCCATCCATCCGTCAGTCCATTCATTCCTCCATCAACTTGTCTGTCCATCCATTCGTCTGTCATCCATCCATCCATCCATCCATCCAGCCATCCATCTATTTGTCCCGTCCATCCATTCATTCCTCCATCCATTCTTCCAACAATTCGTCCGTCCATCCATCCATCCATCTGTTCCTCCTTCTATTCATCCTTCTGGCCATCCATTCCTCCATCCATCTATGCGTCCATCAGTCAATTCGTCCGTCCATCCATTAATTCCTCCATCTGTTCATCCACCCAGCCGTCAGTCCATTCATTCCTCCATCAATTGGTCTGTCCATCTATTCGTCCTGTCCATCCATCCATTCTTCCAACTGGCCATCCATTCATTGTCTGTCCGTCCGTCCATCCTTTTCTCCATCTATTCATCCATCTGGCCATCCATCCGTCCATCAGTCAGTTTGTCCATCCATCCATCCATTCATTCCTCCATCCCTTCTTCCAACTGGCCATCCATTCATCGTCTGTCCGTCCGTCCATCCTTTCCTCCGTCTATTCATCCATCTGGCCGTCCAGTCCTCCATCCGTCCACCCGGCACAAACTTACTGTAAAAAGTGGTTATCAGATTACGCCCTCAATCTCGCGTCTAATCCCAAAAATCCCACATCACAACTTTAAGATGAAAATGAATATAATACATACACGACACAGAGAAGAGTGAAAAAATCAGAATATCAAAATCAGATAAATATGACCGGTAACGTCCTCATTAACATAATCGACCGTGTGTGTGTGTGTGTGTGTGTGTTTAGTCCACGTGGAAGATTCCCCAAGTGAGCCATCGCGGAAACGAGGCAGCTCTCCTCGTCAATAGGCATTCACCACTTATCTGTACTTAGCAGATTTCAGCCGGACTGTGTGATAGATAGCATCGGGGTGTGTGTGTGTGTGTGTATATATAAGTGTGTGTGTGTGTGTGTGAGAGAGTGAGCTGATAAGACAAAGCCTGAACGACAGCTGTGTGTCATTCTAACAGTCTGTCATTCACTCACCATGACCGATCTAACCTCATTCCCGACACTCAACTTCCTATTACATTTACTACACACACACACACACCCCCCGGTAATTATATGAGTGTGTATGTGTGTGTGTGTGTTTTCACACCTTTTTACTGTCAGTGCTGTTCTTACTACAGCTTTTGGGTTTCGTTTGTCACCCCTCATTGGCGTCGGTTCAAAGGTAAAGGTACCACTGAGGTACTTGGGGACGGTACCTTGTTCATGAGTACCCGAGTGGTGCCTTGACCCTGTTCCGGGACTTGAACCAGCGACCCTCTGACCACGGAGTCGGCTCCGTAACTGTCGCGCTGCCATCTGTCCACATCGGTGCCGTTGGGTCCAGAACTTTGCTGGTGGGCGGAGTTAACAAGATATACAGTATATGTTAGACTGAGTCAGATCCAGTCAGGTCCAGTAAAGAACTGCAACATCGGTTGAAGGTTCTCCTGTAAAATCCTCCTCCGCTATCTGGGATGTGGACTGCTCCGGGTGCTGATAAGACCCCAGGGCCCTGGCTCCTTTTTTTTATTTTTTGTCACCGTGGCAACGCCCCCTACGACCGATAACCCCGCGGCGACGTCTCAAGACGCCGCAATTAAAGTCGGCCCGCCGTGTTCTCGCCCGCTAATCTCCATCGATCTTAAGTGCTGTTCTTTTCCCGCGCGATCATCGGGAATTAGCTAGCGGCGCCCGTGCTGGCGGGTCGATAATATAAACGGCCGTCATAGCGGGGGATTTATGGCGCCGGGAGGAAAATAAATAAATAAGTAAATAAATAGACCAAACGGCAAATAGAAGGCGGGAATGCTGAGTTTCCCCGTCCGAGGTCGGCGCGCGCTAGCCGCTAACCGGCGGCCTGTGCACTAGCGGCTGGCTAATGGAGCTCGACAAGGCGCGAGTGTTTGAGGAAAGGCCTCGGGAGAGAAGCAAAGACTTCCTGTGAAGAGAGAGAGGTTTATTTAAGGAGGAGATCTCCGGAGAGAAACGCAGGACGGTCACACTCCACTAACGGAGAGAGGGAGAGAGAGAGAGAGAGGGAAGAAAAGGGAACATTGAGAGAGGGGGGATGGAGAGAGTGAGAAAGGGAGAGAGAGGGATGGAAGAGAGGGAAGAAAGGGGAATATTGAGAGAGAGGGGTGAAAAGAGAGATGGAGAAAAAGATGTGAAAGATGTGGAGGGAGCTAGAATGGGAGAGAGAAAGATGCAGAGAGAGAGAGGGATGAGTAGAGTAAGAAAGGAAAAGAGAGGGATGAATGAATGGAGCTGCAAAGGGAGGGATAAAAGAGATATGGAGAGAGCTAGAAAGGGAGAGAGGGATGGAGAGAATTATAAAGGAAGAGAAAGGAATTAAGAGTTAGAAAAGTGGAGAGAGAAGGATGAACACAGCTGCAAAGGGAGGGAGCGAGATGGAGAGAGCGAGAAAGGGAGCGAGAGAGAGATGGAGAGAGCGAGAAAGGGAGCGAGAGAGAAATGGTGAGAGCGAGAAAGGGGCAGGGAGAGAGATGGAGAAAGCAGGGACAGAGAAAGAGCGAGAAAGGGAGCGAGAGAGAGATGAAGGGAGCGAGAGAGAGCGAGAAAGGGAGCGAGAGAAATAGAGAGAGCGAAAAAGAGAGCGAGAAAGGGGGAGGGAGAGAGCGAGAAAGAGATGGAGAGAACGAGAAAGGGAGCGAGAGAGAAATGGGGAGAGCGAAAAAGAGAGCGAGAAAGGGGGAGGGAGAGATGGAGAGAGCGAGAAAGGGAGCAAGAGAGAGATGGAGAGAGTGAGAAAGGGGCAGGGAGAGAGCTGGAGAAAGCAGGGCGAGAGAAAGGGAGCGAGAGAGAGATGGAGAGAGCGAGAGAGAGATGGAGAGAGCGAGAGAGAGATGGAGAGTGCGAGAAAGGGAGCGAGAGAGAGATGGAGAGAGCGAAAAAGGGGCAGGGAGAGAGATGGAGAAAGCAGGGAGAGAGAAAGGGAGCGAGAGAGAAATATAGAGAGTGAGAGAGAGACGGAGAGAGCGAGAAAGGGAGCGGGAGAGAAATGGAGAGAGCGAAAAAGAGGGGGGAGAGATGGAGAGAGAACATGAAGACAATCGATCGAAAACAGTCTCATCTCATAAAAACCGAGCCCCCGTTCAGCATGAAGTGACCGATGTCTGTTCAATGTCTTTATTTTGGATCGATGCTACGATCAATCAATGTATCGTTACACGCTGTCCACGCTTCGGTCAGCGCTTTCCTCTTAAAAACCTAGAGTGTGTGTGTGTGTGTGTGTGTGTGTTCGAGGTCATAAACTCACTGAGGTCAAAATGTCTGACCTGGCAGATAGTACCATTAATAATGCGCACACACACACACATGTGGCTGTGGATTGTTGTAATGAGGGAGATAGTGGTGGCTTTTAGACAGCAGCACATCTGCCTCGTTAGCAGCACTGCACTCGCTCCTGATGGAGGGAAAACGGAGGACGAGGGGTGGGTGTGTGTGAGAGAGAGAGAGGGGTGGGCGGTTTAGTGAAGAGCTGAGGGTCTTCGTGGCTGTGACGTTGGTCGTAATTGGAGTGATGTGGAAGTGAATCAGCAGCGTCTGTGTGTTCTCTCCGTCCAGCTGCTTCATCCCTCGCTTCCCATCGCGGACGAAAGTCAGAACACACCACTCGCTTTATCACTTTACTCTGCCTGCGTGAGAGCGGGAGGGAGGGAGGGAGCCTGTTTTGTAGCTGCTCCGGAAGAACCTGCTCCTGTAAAGATTCTAAAAATTGTCTTGACTAAAAATAACCATAATCTGATCCTAATCCTAAACTTAACCACAATCTGACCCCAGACCTCACCATATCCTGATCTTGATTTTATTCCTTACCACAATCTGGTCCTAAACCTCACCATAATCTGATCCTAATCCTAAACCTAACGACAATCTGACCCCGGACCTCACCATAATCTGCTCCTAATCCTAAACCTAAACCTAATCTGACCACAATACTAGCCAAAAAACGTATCCTAATCCTAACCGTGAACTGATCTTATATCCAACTATAATCTGATCCCAATCCTACACCTAACATCAGCTAAACCTATATCCAGCCATAATCTGATTCTAATCCTAAACCTAACCACAGTCTGACCCTAAACCTCGCCATAATCTGATCCTAATCCTAAATCTGGCCCCAAACCTAACCATATCCTGATCCTAATCTTATTTCTTACCACAATCTGATCCTAAACCTCACCATAATTTGGTCCTAAATCCCAAACCTAACCATCAACTAACCCCTATGTCCTACCATAATCCGGTCCTAATCCTACACCTAAACCTAATCTGACCACAATACTAGCCAAAAAACCTCATCCTAATCTTAAACATGAACTGATCCTATGTCCAACTATAATCTGAGCCCAATCCTTCAGCTAAACCTATATCCAACCGGAATCTGATTCTAATCCTAATCCTAAACCTAACCACAATCTGACCCCGAACCTCACCATAATCTGATCCTAATCCTATACCCAACCACAGTCTGATAGTTGGTTCCCAAATGAAAATCCTGACGGTATCAGAGTTTAAATATAAACGTTTGAATCTCTCTCTCTGACTTTCGACACCTTCCTGTTTGGGTCTGTCCGACTCTCCCTCGCTCCCCAACGTCGTCCTCTCTCTGCCTGTGATCGGTGTGGCCGTATACAACCCCCACCCCCACGCCGTCTCCCTGGGCGACAGCGCCGCATAATAAACTGTGTTTAATTGCGCGAGGCGTCGCTTCGTCCCCCGGTTTCAATCGATTAGCTGCTGCCTCGTCCACCTTCCACCTCTCCAAATCTCCCCACCGTCCCCTCCCACGCCGCGGAGGAGCCTCGGTGTGGGCGAGGGGACAAGGGGGAGCCTGCTGATCACGACCCACTAAAATACACACAACCACCTACACACTCAACACCAACACACTCCTACACACACACACACCGCTGCAGCACGAAGTGGGAGGAGAGAGTGAGGGAAGGAACTAAAATCAGACTTCAGTTTCTAATGGCAATTCCCGTTGCCGTGCCAGAATCGCAGTTTTCCTAGCATCGCGCTATTGCCGCAGCTAGCTAATTGCAATTAGCCGTTCGCTTTAGCGGCAGAAATGAGAGGTCGTTGGTGAGAGAAAGCGATTAGAAACATTCTAGATGTCCTTCTGCAGAGTGTGTGATGTTATAGGATGATATGGTCCAAGTCTAATCAGACCACCCTGGATTAGTGTGAGGAAGTTCAGCGACTCACCGATAGCTTGGATAGCTCAAATAGATTAGGGTTTAGGATTAAATTTAAGAGGTCAGTTATAGTGAGGTTTAGGGCTCGGCTCGGATTATGGTTAGGTTTACGGGTAGCGTTATATTATGAGACGTTAAGGGTTAGGCTCAGATTATGATTGAGTTTAGGACCAGAATACGGTTGAGTTTAGGATCAGATTATTATAGTTGAGTTTAGGATCAGATTATGGTTGAGTTTGGGATCAGAATATTATGGTTGAGTTTAGGATCAGAATATGGTTGAGTTTAGGATCAGAATACGGTTGAGTTTAGGATCAGAATACGGTTGAGTTTAGGATCAGATTATGGTTGAGTTTAGGATCCGATGTTTATGATTGAGTTTGGGATCAGAATATTATGGTTGAGTTTAGGATCAGAATATTATGGTTGAGATTAGGATCAGACTATTATGGTTGAGTTTAGGATCAGAATATTATGGTTGAGATTAGGATCAGATTATGATTGATCTTAGGATCAGATTATGGTTGAGTTTATGATCAGAATATTATGGTTGAGATTAGGATCAGATTATTATGATTGATCTTAGGAACAGATTATGGTTGAGTTTAGGATCCGATGTTTATGATTGAGTTTAGGATCCGATTTTTATGATTGAGTTTAGGATCCAATGTTTATGATTGAGTTTAGGATCAGATTATGGTTGAGTTTAGGATCAGATTATGGTTGAGTTTAGGATCAGATTATGGTTAAGTTTAGGATCAGAATATGGTTGAGTTTAGGATCAGAATATGGTTGAGTTTAGGATCAGATTATGGGGTTAAAATGGGGTTTTACGTCCCCATAATGTCACACGTCCCCACTTTATCCATGTGCACACAGGTCAAAGTCCCCATTATGGAGGGACGCGCACACACACACACACACACACACACTTTTAAGGATGTGACCATAATGGGGACTAATTAGATTATAAAAGGGGAGATTAAGCTTAAGGAAGTATGCGTGTTGCAGTGATTAACTTTGTGGGGACTTGGTTTTACGTCCCCACGACACAGGTCCCCACACTGGTACACACACACACACACACACACACACACACACACACACACACACACAGGAGCAGTGCAGGTGTGTTACAGGAGTAAAAGGGTCTGGTTCCCGTTTAAGTGAAACGGAGGTGATGGTGTGTTCACTGCACCGCTGTCTTTAATTGTTTAAAATGCTAAACGGTGCTAATTAACATATGCAAATCAGCTGTAATTGCTGACTGCTAATGGGCCGTGTTCTCTTCATTCATCACAGCTCCTGTTTAATTGTTAAAAGAGAGGCTTCAGCTCTCCCTGATGGATTCTAGCGTCAGAAGAACACGAGCGCGTGTCCAACGTTGACACTGCGGAAATGAGAATTAATAGCGGTGCCGAAACGGGTCTGGTTCCAAACGGTCGCTGCTTTTCGTTTGCTGAGTGTGTCATACCGTAGATAAGTACCCGTGACTCTTGGTGGTTCCTCTTTAGTACCCCAACCGTGCTGGAAAGTTTCCCACCAGTAATGAATAGCATAGTATAGTTCGGCACTATAAAGCTCAGTTCCATACTGGTACCAAACAGCAGAGTACCCTAGTGGAACTTTTGGAACCATGCCATATCAGATTTTTAGATACATACCGAACAGCAACCTGTACTTGAGTACTTTATTACTTGGACTGAGTAGCAGAGTACTGTACCAGATGTTTTTCCACTCGTACCAGACAGCAAAGTACCGTACCATTCCAGAATATTTTCCACTCATGCCAGCTTCTCTCTCGCTTTTTATTCCTTTTTTTCCCCGTCTTTTTCTTTCAGCTCACGTCTCCCTCTCCATTCTTCCATTCCTTTTCTTCCTTCTCTTTCTCTCTCTCTCTCTCGTCCTCTCTCCGTTTTTCCATTTCTCTTTTCTTTTAGTCTCTCTAGTTCAGACCAACTTTTTTTTACCCGATCTCAATTTTCTCTCTCTCTCTGTTTTCCTTCATTACTCTCGTTCCCTCGCTCCCGCCGTCTCTCTTTCTCTCTCCTTTTTCTTTTTCTAACTTTACTCTTTTTTTCCCCCCTTTCTTTTCTTTTTTACTCTTATTATCTGTATTTTACACTCATTAATTCTTTCTCTCTCACGCTACCCCTCTGTGTGTGTGTGTGTATGTGTGTGTGTGTGTCTTGTTAAAATTGTGGCTGCCCACATGCCTCCATACTGGTGGTGTTTAGCTCCGGCCACACGAGAACCAACCGGACAAACGTGAGCCAAACCTCATTATCCTCACACACACACACACACACACACACACTCAAATCTTCCTCTGTCTGTGTGTGTGTGTGTGTGTGGGTATAGAAAGTGAGAGTTATGTCTTTCAGTCTACAAGTCCAGACACAACTGTGTTTCCTGTCCCTGTCACATCTATAACAACATGTGATGAATGTGAGCGTGTGTGTGTTCATTTGTTTACCTGATTGTGTGTGTGTGTGTGTTTTGAGGTCACTGCTGGTTGAATGTGGAGAGCAGTTGAGCAGTTTCAAGGTTTTGTTTTGTCCTGCAAATGAATATGAATACACACACACACACACACACACACACACACACCCCAAATTTCCACAACATCACTGACCCCAGCACCTCATTCCCTCTGTGTTAGAGATGCTCTACCCAATGCGGCTCCTCGCCAAACACGTCCCAAAATCCTCTCCTCCTCCGATTACCAGCGAGGGACAAACCACACGGTATGTTTATAATAAAGATATGTTTTAATTGAAATCAGTGCAAAATATTTTTTTAAATATGACAATACAGTTTGAGTAAAAGTTCTGCCGTAATTCCGTTCCCCCCCCCCCCCCCCCTTTGCGAAATCCAGAGGAGGCTCTAACGGACGAGGCGTTCTAGAGCAGGAGGGGGGAACCGTGACGGTGAGGCGGTCGGTTGGAGCCAAGCGGAACCGAAGCGAAGGCGGACGAGGTGAGGACGTGATCAACGGAGGGAAGCCTCCATCAGTCTGTCTGACCGGAGAACAGCACCGCTTTCATTAGCCAGTCCTGAGAGACGGAGGGAGCGCGAGAGGAAGAGTTGGGGACAGAGAAAGAGAGGGATGAGAAAGATGGATCAGTTTCAGAATTCAGTCGTCAGATATCGTCAGAATCGTTGAATCGACATAATATCGTATCCTGATGAAACTTTACACTGCTGATGTTGGGAACCGCGAACTTATCAGTCGATACTCAAATCTGATCTGATCCGATCAAATCCGATGTATAAACGCTCGTGATATCTGGCTTTGACGCTTGTGCGAGTCGCGTGCGTTTAATAAATATTTTACGAAGCTCTTAAATCTCAGATTAATCTCAAATAAAGTGCTTCCGTATGGGTGTAACTCTGGGGACGCTGGAGAGCCGGTGTGGGCGGAAGGAACTTTTATTTCTGATTCATCTTCATCAAGCACGAGAGCCCCCCCACACACACACACATTTGGCCTTTACGTTCGTTTAGCGTTTAAGGTAAAGTATTTTTTCTTAATTTACCACAGTCGGCCGGCGCTGGCGGGAATGGAATACCTCAGCGGTGAGCTTGAAATATTTTTTAATTCAACAATCGGATCTAATCACGCTCCCCACACACACACACACACACGCAGCCCCAAGAACAACGGCGGGTCGCGAACGGCGCTGGTAATTTACGAAGAACAAGACGTTAGCGCAAATAAAGCCATTATCTCGACGTGATGCCGGCGAATCCCTTTTTAAATAAATAAAAGCCCAAACGGCCTCATTACGGAGAGAAATAACGTTTCGACAGCGACTCGTACAAAAAGAGGTGGAGAAAGCGAAAAGGTTGAATCACACCCACCAGCCTACACTCGGAGAGGAGCGCGGCGTCAAAAAGACGAGTATAAATAAGAACGCGAGAGATGGAAATCAGAAGGTTCCTTGCAAAACGGTATTATATCGATGTATTGGTCCATTTATCGATCAAACGGTCACCGGTTCAAGTCTCGAACCAGTAAAGGTACCCCTGAGGTACTCGTGAGCAAGCTACCGTCCTCAATAATCACTTAATTAAAAACATTGTAACAGTTGCTAGCACAACGGCTAGGGAATAAGCCCTTTGATCGGAAGGTCCCCAGTTCAAGTCCCGAACTGGTAAAGGTACCCCTAGGGTACTCGTGAGCAAGGTACCATCCTCATTATTCACTTAGTTAAAAATATTGTAAGAGTTGCTAGCATAACGGTTAGAGAGTTGGCCCTTTGATGGGAAGGTTGTTGGTTCAAATCCCAGATTGGTAAAGGTACCTCTGAGGTACTCATGAGCAAGGTACTGTCCCCAATAATCACTTGGTTAAAATGTATTGTAACAGTTGGTAGTTTAACGGCTATGGAGTCGGCACTTTGATCGGAAGGTGCCCAGTTCGAGTCCCGAACCAGTAAAGGTACCACTGAGGTACTTGTGAGCAAGGTACCGTCCCCAATAATCACTTAGTTAAAAGTTATTGGAGTGGTTGCTAGTGTAACAGTTAGGAAGTTGGCCCCGTGGTCAAATGGTTGCTGGTTCAAGTCCCAGATCAGTAACGGTACCACTGAGGTACTTGTGAGCAGTTGGAGCAATTGGTAGTGTAGCAGTTAGGAAGTTGGCCCCGGGGACCAAAAGGTCGCCGTACTGGTAAAGGTACCACTGAGGTACTTGCGAGCGAGGTACCGTCCTCACTAATCACTTAGTTAAAAATATTGTAACAGTTGCTAGCATAACCGATAGAGAGTTGACCCTTTGATGGGAACGTTGTTGGTTCAAATCCCAGATTGGTAAGGTACCACTGAGGTACTCATGAGCAAGGTACCCTCCCCAATAATCACTTGGTTAAAATTTATTGTAAGAGTTGCTAGCACGACGACTAGGGAATAAGCCCTTGATCGGAAGGTCGCCAGTTCAAGTCCCAACCAGTAAAGATACCACTGAGATAATGAGTACCTGCCCCCACAATCACTTAGTTAAAAGTTATTGAGCGGTTGCTTAGTGTAACAGTTAGGAAGTTGGCCCTGTGGTCATCAAAATGGTTGCTGGTTCAAGTCCCAGGATCAGTAACGGTACCAATTGGAGGTACTCTAGGAGCAATTGGTATTGTAACAGTTAGAAGTTGGCCTCCGGGATCAAAAGGTCGCCGAACTGGTAAAGGTACCGCTGAGGTACTCATGAACAAGGCAATCGCCCCCAATAATCACTTAGTTAAAAATATTGTAACAGTTGATAGCGTAATGGATAGAGAGTTGACCCTTTGATGGGAAGGTTGTTGGTTCTAATCCCAGGATTGGTAAAGGTACCACTGAGGTACTCATGAGCAAGGTACCGTCCCCAATAATCACTTGGTTGTACCTCCCACAAGAGTTGCTAGCACTTAATTAATTAGGAATAAGCCCTGTGATCGAAAGTTGCCAGTTCAAGTCCCAACTGGTAAAGGTACCTCTGAGGTACTCGTGAGTAAGGTACTGACCCCAATAATCACTTAGTTAAAACCTTTTGTCGCAGTTGGTAGCATAACGGCTAGGGAGTTAATACTTTGATCGGAAGGTCGCCAGTTCAAGTCCCAACCAGTAAAGATACCACTGAGATACTCGTGAGCAAGGTACCGTCCCCAATAATCACTTAGCAAAGTTATTGGAGCTGCTACAGTGTAACAGTTAGAAGCGGCCCCGTGGTCAAATGGTTGCTGGTTCAAGTCCCAGATCAGTAACGGTACCACTGAGGTAATTTTGGGTATAAAGTTGGAGCAATTGGTAGTGTAGTGAAAGGAAGTTGGGCGCTGGGGACCAAAAGGTCGGCGCGACTGGTAAAGGGGTACCACTGAGGCACTCTATGAGCGAGGTACTGTCCCTACCAATCACTTAGTTAAAATATCAACAGTTGCTAGCATAACCGATAGAGAGTTGACCCTTTGATGGGAACGTTGTTGGTTCAAATCCCAGATTGGTAAAGGTACCTTTGAGGTACTCATGAGCAAGGTACCGTCCCCTGTAAACACTTGGTTAAAATTTACAAGAGTTAAGTAGCACAACTGCTAGGGAATAAGCCTTTGATTGGAAGGTCGCAGTTCAAGTCCCTAAACCAGTAGATGTACCCCTGAGGTACTTGTATAAAGGTACCGCTCGATAATCATCACTTAGTTAAAATATTGTACCAGTTGCTAGAGTTGGGCACATTGATGGAAGGTCTAGTTGAGGCCGTCATGGCAAAAACGCATGAACGCTGACGAACCCTCCCACGCGGCTAACGGATTTCGGCTAATATGAGTTTTTCCGCCGAGTGCCGGTGCGGTGGATTAAATCGACGCTTCAAATGCCATGATGTTTGTTAGCGCCGCGTTGTTCTGCCCCTTTTTAATTAGCTGGTTAATTATTAATTAGCGGGGAGACCTGCCTGATTTCCACGAACCTCAGACCTGAGCAGGACCAAATCCAGCTGTTCCGCCACCGAACTGCTACTGAGCTTTAGCTTTGACAGCTGGCACGTGGGCGGAGGCATTCCTCCTCCTCTGAGGAGGTGTGTGTGTGTGTGTGAGACCAGACTCATTTTGGGGAGAAAGTTTAGGATCCACATCTGCAGAGAGAGAGGAACTGATCAATCTTTGGGGAGGGACAGTGCCCTGTGTCTCTCTCGGGCGCCTGAGAGACATCCGCAGCCTGGAGCCAATTAATTGCTTCCAGATCAATGCCCTGCCCAGCGTGCACGCCATGCTTCATGGTTCCAGTGCATTGGGGAGTTGACTTGAGCGACTGAGTTTGCTTATTAAGCGCCACACGCTGCTAGGCGAGGCGGTTTGCTACTACGCGAGTTTGATCGAGAACTGGTCAGGTGTAGCGACGCGGGTGGAGGCGGGCGGTTTCAGCCAGTATCATTTGAGCTGCCCTTACATCCGCACACAGACACTCAGAAAGCTGGTGAAGAAGCTGGAACGTTTTCATACCGGATACAAATACCGACCGAGGCAGCACAAAGACAGTACGCTAAGCAGCTAACGGTTACAAGACATTAGCAGCTAACATAGTTTATATTAGCAACTAACATAGTGTATATTAGGCACAACATAGCAACTAACATAGTGTACATTAGCACTAATATAGCATACGTTAGCAGCTAACATAGCGTACATTAGCAACAGCATACATTAGCAACTAACGTAGTGTACATTAGCAACTAATGTAGCATACATTAGCAACTAATGTAGCGTACATTAGCAATTAATGTAGCGTACATTAGCAACTAATGTAGCATACATTAGCAGCTAACATAGTGTACGTTAGCAACTAACGAAGGTGTACATTAGCAGCTAACTATAGTTTACATTAGCAACTAACATAGTGTATATTAGCAGCCAACATAGCAACTAACAGTGTACATTAGCAACTAATATAGCGTATGTTGGCAGCTAACATAGTGTACATTAGCAACTAATGTAGCGTCCATTAGCAACTAATGTAGCGTACATTAGCAACTAACCTAGCGTACATTAGCAACTAACGTAGCGCACATTAGCAACTAACGTAGTGTACATTAGCACCAATATAGTGTATATTAGCAGCCAACATAGCAACTAACAGTGTACATTAGCAACTAATATAGCATACGTTAGCAGCTAGCATAGCATACATTAGCAACTAACATAGCATACATTAGCAAGTAATGTAGCATACATTACCAGCTAATGTAGCATATATTACAGTTAGCATACATTAGCAACTTGCATAGTGTTGCTAATGTTGCTAGTTTAGGAAACACACCTCTAGATCTGTGATTCCTGGTTTGATTCCAATTTAATTGCAGATCGCTACTGCTGGGGAAAGGTGATTGCCCTCGCCACCGCTTTGGTAAGCGAAGCCCCTGCTCAGGCTCTGCTTAGGAACAGCAACAGGCGGATTAACAGGAACACCGGGCGCATTTGCCATTCCCTAAAAACCCTCCGTGCAGGATAATTGACAAGTCTCGCTGCTTTCGGAACACTCCAAGATCTAATTATCCCAGGCTTTTCTGGTTAGCTGGGACCTGGATTGCGCAGCGGAGAGCACCTGCTCATCCTCCCTCCCCTCATCCTCCTCCCTTCTCATTAAAGCAACCGCCCTCCGCCCGCTACCGCTTACTGCAGTGAGCAATTCCACCGCCAGCCAGACAAGCCTTCCCATTTTAACACGCGAAGTTTTGTTGTTTAAATTCACATTCGAATTCCACGCCGTCTGCATGATTCAAACTGTAGGATTCTTTTCGTTATTCTTATGGCTTCCCGTGTTCCTCATTTACTCCGCGATCGTTAAAGCCCGTCTCGGCCCGTAAGCTCTCGTTGGTCTCGAGAACGATCTGAGAGGGAATTAGCATACCGCCATTCCAGGAGAGAGGAAAAGAGAGAGAGAGAGAGAGAGAGAGAAACAGAACGTTCAGCTAATAAGGGTGTGTGTGTTGGTGGGAGTGTGTGTGGGCAGGGAGTGTGTGTGTATGTGTGTGTGGCAGGGGAGGTGGTGTGTGTATGTGTGTGTGTTACAGGAGTGGGTGTACGGGCATTAGCGCCAGCGATCAGAAAATAATAGAGCGACCTCGACTGTCTCGGGAATCGGAAGCGCAGGTCTCAAGCAGTCCATTGGTGATGGATTTTTTTATGCTGTGGTGTTAGCGTGGAGGGACCCCGTGGCTCTAACACCCCCCTACCTCCTTCGCCCCACCCCCACCTCCTTCCGCGATGCCCTTCGATCCGCTGGTTTGGCTGGCGCCTGCTGAGAAAGTCGGAACGATTTTTGTTCCTGGTTTAGAAACTAAAGGCTGGAAGTTAAATTGTTGTTTTGGAGGCTGACGCTTGGGGCTGTGTAAGTGTGTGTGTGTGTGTGTGTGTGTGTGTGTGAGTTTGTTTGTCCATGTTTATGTGAGTTTCAGTCTTTAGTGTATATAAGTGTGTAGGATTCACCCCCACAACCAGCCCTCCTACCAGCATTAGGTCCAAGACACCAGTAGATAGTGGATCTGAATCCTACCTCCAGCACTACCACCGCTTGGGTCCCTGAGCAGCAAGGTTATGGGATTTGAACCAACAACCGACCCAGTGATTTAAAGTTGCTGGTCGTGGGTCTGAATCTCACCCAGCGCCATCACCGCTGGTCTTTATGTGCTATTTTTGTGGGATGCCGTAATTCAATAACCATCACTACTACCACTGGGTCCAAGTCACCAGTAGATAGCGGGTTCAACCTACCTCCAGCACTACTGTCACTGATTCCTGACCATGTGCTGGTTTTGGCGATTCAAACCAACAATCGGCCCTACCACCGTTATGTCCGAGACCCAGTCACGGTAGTGCTGGTCGTGGACATAACGGAATCCTACTTCCAGCAACACCACCATCGGGTCCATGAGCAAGTACTGATTGTGGGATTCAACCCACAACCATCATGGCCAGCATTGGGTCCAAGCCGGTGTAGAGAGTAGTGCTGAGGTAGGATTCGAACTCAACTGGCCACTGGCCCCTATAAGTTCATTTTGTGGGATTCGAATCCACAAGAAGCACTACTGCCATTAGGTCTAAGACACCAGTAGATAGAGGGTTCGAATCCTACCTCCAGCGCTACCATCACTGGGTCCTGGTCTTAGGTCTTGGTCCGGAGACCGTCATCACAGTTGTCCAGCCCTAACGTCTGGTCACTATGGGAGAACCTCACACAGACAGGAAGACGAGTGTGTGTGTGTGTGTGTGTTGCAGGTTCTGGTGTTTTGAAGGCTGCAGGGTTTGAGTGCGTGATTGATTACTGCAGTGTGGCGGTGTTTTAATGTGGGATTACAGCAGCTCCGCACTTCCACACCACGGGGAAATAACTACAGCTCGCCTCCCCGACACATCAGTCCTGAGACAGTCCACACCGCCTGCTGCTTTTACAATATTTATTTACGACACCACACACTACTCCTGACGCCCGAGTTCACCGCTTCTCTGGTTTTGCATCGTTGTCCCTAAATTCTCTTCAGTTTCTAGGGCTATTTATTAGCTTTTTTTTTCTCCCCAAATAGAGCTGGGCGATATGAACAAAAAATTATCACAATATTTTTTGTCATATGGATGACATTATCGACATTGATCAATGACATAACATTATTCAATCGCTAGGACAAAAGTCGCATAATAAAATGTCTATACCTAATTTTGATTGTCGAGTAAGTCGATACTGTTGCCAGAGTCATATTTTTAAACGGAGTGAGACGCTTTCCTTCCTTTCTACCTGTGCAGTACTACTACCGCTTCCAATAGAGTGCAACTAACACACCACTCAGAGATTCGCTTCTGCGCAATAGCATTCAGTGACAGCAGAAGAATGGCCCTATGGCGTCACACATCAACGCCAAACTAGAGCTACGAGAATGGCTTTCACGCAAAAAATATTATGGATGAATTTCAAAGTCATAACGTGATTAATTCTCGAGAAGCACAAAAATTAAGAATCGAAAGGCGCTGTTGTGATAATATTGCGCCGAACCGTATTTTTTCCTCTCCTAATGTCTTTTCTCCTTGACAAAGTTAAATGTCCTCGTCACAACAGTAGATTAATGACGAGCGGCTTTTTTTGTTTGGCGAGATTTTCTACGCGTGTGGTTTGAAAGGTGCGGTTCACAGTTTGGGGCGGGCTTACGTTTGGGGCGGGATTTTGGCAGTTTCTGCCTGTGAATCCTATTGGCCGATGGCTCCCGGTTTTGTGATTGGTCAAGAAAGTTCCTACAGAAAAACCAAAGATGTCGGAGGAAGAGCTTATCGAATTTATAATTAGAATTTAATAGTTAGTCTTACAATAATAATAACGCAAAACGGTAAAGTAACCGACGTCTTTGTCACTCGCTCATAAATGTTATAATGTTATGTTACCATTTTCTCAGTACCATCAGAAAACCAGGAGCCATCGTAAGGCTAGATAAGGCAAAGAAGAAACTTATTTATTAAAAATATGCTTTTGAGTGAACTATCTTTTCTTGTCTTCTTATTATTTACTACCAAAATTTAAATAACCTCATACTAAATGTAAAAGCTGGTAGCTAAGATCGAGCCATTTTATACTCCCCCTGTAATTTATAATCCCGATTATCGACTAATCGCTTTTAATAGTCGATGACTAGTCGACTATCAAAATATTCGTTAGTTGCAGCCCTAATTACGATATATTGTCATGTTTTTTTTTTATGTTTATTTTTGATTCTTATACAGACTAAATGAACAAGTTGGGTACACAAACAATATAAAATAATAATTTTCAACAAATTTCCACTTGAAGAGCCTCAGAACTGGGGCAAAAAATTGTCATTGCCAAAGAATGGAAGAAGAGAGCTGTCACGCCACTTCCAGAGCGCTTTTCTTCGCGCTTGTTGTTGCGGTTACGGAAAGCCGCCATCCGCAATCGCCCACGCCAGGATTTTATTATTTTTTTTCCCAGGCAGCTTACGTCGCCCACCGTGAACTATAAAGCGCTTGCATTTTCATCGCCTTTTTTCACTCAATGCATCTTTCTAAGGGCCGCGACATAACGCCGCCACATGACTGGTGCGCTTGCTTTAATCTTGAGGATCAGCAGGTGCAGGCCACCATAAAAGCGTCCAGTTCGCTGTTAAGTGATGGAAAAGAAGAGGAAGAAGCAGAAAGCGGCAGTGAGAGAAAACGCTTTCACAGAAATGAGGAAGATAAAAAATGATTCAGATTCGGATGTTACAAAGGTGCAAAAACCCGGCGAACCGCTCAGTCAGCGGATAGTAAACAACGAGATGCTGAGGTCACGCGGGCAAAACTTTAACATACAGCCGCCCAATTTTTGCTGGTACTGCAACCTCATAAATTTCGACTATTACGCTCAGGATGCGTCAAGCAGCTAACGTGGCAGCCATGATGCCCGTGACTAAGCGACTGAACGTTAAGTATATCTCGGCTCGCAACCACTTTGCTAATGTTTACCGCGCGGCTTTTTCGTGTGTTATGAGCAAATTTGCATCATTGGCCGCGACTGGCTGTTGTGCTGGCGTTACGCCAAGCTTCGTGATTGGCCAAAGATACTGTCTATCTCAATGGCGCTGTCGCATAGTGACAAACTATATGATCAAATTTTATAGCTCAGTTTATCATCAAGCATATCATCACATTTTTCTCGATAAAAATATCGCTGATCGCTTTATCGCCTAGGCACTATCCTCAATAAGTTTATTCATTTTTACAAACAAATTAGAACCAGGAACAGGAAACCGATGCTGCGTTCACACCGAGAGCTACTAAAACTGTAAAATCGACAGAAGTTATTGACTTTCCGAAAACAAGCTTAACTTGGGCAGTTTCGCGGCAGAACGGTAGGGCGCTCGCCTGATCAGAAGGTCGCAGGTTCAACCAGGCCGTAAAGTTACCACTGAGGTACTCATGAGCAAGGTACCGCCCCAGCACTGCCCTCGGCGCTGTTAGCTGCCCACCGTTGCCTCCACGAATGGGTCAAATGCAGAGGTCACATACGGTTGTGGTGCACTGTGTGCTGTGCTGCGTGTTCACAACGACAAATAATCGCTCACTTTCACTTAACTTAATGCAAATTATCAAACGGCTGTTGACGACCGGCAACCAATCGGAATTTAGGACGTCATTATGAGAATCCCAGCAAAACATACTGAAAACTTCGGTTCAAGGCTGCGACTATGGTTATTTTGTTAATCGATTAATCTGCCGTTTTTAATTTTTATTTTTATTAATCGATTATTAATCCTATAAGAAGAAAACAATATTTCATTTCCAGCATTTTTTAAATAAACCAAACTGTCTGTTTCTATTTTTTCTGTATTTATTTTTATTCTCCAACATTATAAAATTAATTTAAAAAAAATAGAAGAAATATTGCTATTTTGCCCATTTCTTTAATCCAATTTGGACTCATTTTGGGCTGTAACTCATTTTTGATTCATTTCTGGGAGAGAACTACATTTTTGCTCAAGATGGCGTTCCACATGAGAGCTGTTCACCGACGGTCAAATGCAGAGGGCCACGCTTATTGTGTGTTCAGCAATGACAAATCATCAAGTTTACGGCTACCTGCACTCGCTCTTTTCCCACCTGAAATCATCCCTCGCTTCCCTCTGCTCACTTCAACGCGAATCCAAGTCTGGTCTGCTCGGACTGGTTTTCATGCCAAAATCCTGACCAGATCACATTGGCGGTGTTTTCTGAGCCATATTAGCCTGTCACAGACATTTACAGGGTCCGGGATTCGAACCGGCGACACGCAGATTGCGATCCCAACTCCAGCCTTCCCCGTTACGCTGGCAAACTGCCCTTAATTTGACTAAAACTAATTCGCATTTCTGTAAAAAAAAGACGATTAAATCAATGATTGCCAAAATGAACACTGCCAGGTAAGCGCGTGAACGAGGCTTCAAAGTCTGCCTCCCTTTTTCCTCGTTGCCGCGATCTCTCATGGAGAGACACTCATCATGTAATCGCTCTCCTCCCCTCCCTCCCTCCCTTCCTCCCTCCCTCCCTTCCTCCCTCGCTGTCCTCTCTCAGGCTATTAAGTTTGACCCCGAGACCCGTCTCGCTGTAATCACGGACAGCTGCACCGGCTGCACTGCCTGCCTTAGCCCGCCATGCGCTCACAAGGCTGTTAATACGACGACGCTCGCTAGCATCCCGTGAGCCGCTTCTTCTGCTTGGGTTGAGGGGGTTAGTTTTTAGGTTTTTTTTGTGGAAGAGGGGGACAGCAGCAGCAGGGTTTATCAGCGATTCTGCTGATAATTGTCAAGATGAAAAAATTACCTTATTACCAAAATGAATAATTAGCCGGTAGAAATAATTGCCTCGCGTTCCCAGCCCGCTTATGCAGACATAATTACGCAGGAGGGAGGAGAGGAAAAGGATTTTTTTTTTGTTGGGACGAAAATAATAACGCCCCATGCTCCAAGTCAGAGTGAAAAGTGGACTGAAGATATATATCAATTTAACTTCACTAATAATAACTTGTAGATGTTTTAGTTTGTGGGATTTTAGAAGAATTTATAGTAAAGTATAATTTTACTATTTAATAGTTTACTGGTAAGACACTAATGTACTGAGATCAATAATGACTACTACAATAATGCATTTTTTAGCAATTTTTTTTGTATAATACATTTCACAAGATCATAAACAGGATCATATGGTAAATTCTAACCATTTTACTAATTAACATTATTTATTTATTTATTTATTACTGCAAATTTAGTCTAATAATCTATATAATATGAATATTTTACCATAAAGTCATTTTATTTTTGAAGCAATATAAATAAATATAAATAATACATCATTAATACAATAATGCATTTTTTAGCAATTATTTATTATTATTTTTGTAAATACATTTTATAAAAATAAATAGGATCTTAAGGTAAATTCTAAATAATTTTACCAATTTATTAAAATATTTTTTACATTTTATTTATATTTACTTTATTTAGTATTACTGCAAATTTAATCTAATAGTCTATATAATATGAATATTTTACCATAAATATAATCATTTTGTTTTTGAAGCAATATAAATACATTAAATATAAATAATACACAATTAACACTTCATAATGCATGTTTGGAGTAGTAATTTATTATTAGCATTTTATTTTATTTTTTATTTATATAAAATATTCTTACTATTATGTATATATTTATTTCTAAAAATATAATTTATAATATACAGTATATTCTAAATATTCAATTATTAAAGCAATAATTTACTCATATTAATAGCACATTATTGCAATAATAATTCAGTTTTCTAGCGTTATTTTATTATTTTTGTATAATAGAAGCCATATCTTATAAATTACTTTATTACTGTAAGTGGTATAAATTGCACAAATCTGTTTAAGCATTTTTTTAAAATATGAATTTCAATTTCACCATAATTATTAAATCTTATAAAAAATATTTAATTATTAAAATACACAGACACAATTTTATTATGACCAATATAAAATATAAAAATATTAGTATTAATTTTAAAATACTTAAGTATGAATCTTCTAAATCTCCCCGTAATAGGCTGTGTTACTGTATGTGTATGAGAAGTGATTTCACCATTAGTATTAATTTTACATAAAGTCTATTTTATCAGATTCATTAATAAGGGATAAAATATTCAAGCAATGTGTTTTTCGAAGATTTCACCTTATTTGTTACATGTATATATTTATTTACATCTTAAAAGATCTGTTTTGATTTTAATTTGGCAATTTTTTTTTTAACAGGCAACAAATCTCCTCGCTGTGAAGCCCCGTGTCTAATTGTAAATTCGTCGGGAAATAAAAGTGACGTTATCTGTGTTTGTTTAGATTAACGGCCGAGTTGGAGTTTTGCGGAACGCGGCTGATTGGTTTGGAGAAGGCGAGCGTCCCTTCACAGATCCGAATGAAAGTCGGGCACGGTCGCGCTGCCTCTCTCTTGTGGTAATGCGATTTCTGTACGACTGTCGGCGTCGCAAAGCAACAAAAACAGACAGAGTAGTTTGAAAGCGAAGTTAATTAAAACGCTATCAGCAGCATCTTTTAGGATTCACTTTGAGATGCGTGGGAGAAAAAAAACAGCGGCTCGTGAAAAGCAGCAGCAGCAGCCGCCGGCAGACGTGTTGCTGTCGTTTAGTTTGTTTAGATGTAGTTTTCTAACTGGGATTAGAAACGAAAGCTCTGCGTACACCAATGGACGGACGGTTTGAAGTGGAATGTTATTCACTGGGATGTGGTTTGTTCTGTAAAAGTGTCTTAAAAAAGTAAGCACACGAGATGAGAACGTAAATTTGTACCAAACTGCGCAGTTTACACGACTTTATTCTAGTCTAAAATGAAAAACTTTTGTAGGACAGTTTGAACTGAGATATCTGAAACGTCATCACAAAAAAAAATATAATCAATATATGGTTGAAAATGGGGAAAAAATGTGCAAGTGGACAGGTCCTAGTATCGAGCCTTGTGGGACGCCACTTGCAAAAAAGAAGATTTTTGAAAACTATGACGTAGTTCCATGATATCTGAAGCGGCATTGCAAAAAAATTTATATATGTAATCAATTTATGATTTAAAATGGGCAAAAATCATTAAAATGTGCAAGTGGACAGGTCCTAGTATCGAGCCTTGTGGGGCACCACTTGCACAAATCTGCAGCGACTAATAAAATCTGATGACAAATAAAATATCAGGTTTAGCTATTAATATATGTTTAACATATTTATACATCTGTAAATCAGCACAATGTCTTTTTTAACTTTATTAAGCTGTTAATTAAAAAACGAATCCGCATCTAGAAATGTTTTAGCGTCTTACGATCCGTCACAATCGGAGAAGACGCTTTTTCGCGACGTACAGGATAACAGATTTCCGTACTAATTACTAAATGTAGAAAAACCCATTTATTACAGATATTTTTCCATCACGACTTTATTACAGCCGTCGTACAGGACCACGACGAGGCAGACAATCTGCTGGAGCTGAATTACGCAGTTATTGCTCCCGAACACACAATATTGTTTCCGAATTGTTCTCCGGGGCGGCATTTCCTTCTGTCTGCTGTCGTTCCCGAGCTGCCATCCGTCCGTCCGTCCGTCCTGGCGCATCATTCCACTTCCTCCCCCCTTTTTAATTGCAATTAGGAAATGATGTGTCTGGACGGCAGCCAGACACGCCTGCTTAAATTATTCATAAATGTTAATACTCTTCCTCGGCTCTCTCGTTCCACACCGCAATAATATTGGGCCTCTTTAAACCAAATGTATTCTTGAAGTTCTTATATTGTTCGTAAGAAAGTCAGTTTTATAGTATATTTTATATTATTATAATAAGCTTCAGTTTTTTTGAAAAGAATATTCGAATATTAGCTCCTTTTGAGCAGTAGGCGTAGGCTTTGCTTGTTCCACGTTTTTGTCATGTTTTGTAAAACGTGATCGATCCAGTCATGACTCGAACTCACCTCGCGCTGGTCTCGGTCTCGGTCTCTTCTCGAGTCTTGGTCTTGTGTCTGTCCTTTAAAGTCTTGGTCTTGTCTGTGTCTTCAGTCTCGGTCTCATCTTCGTCTCGACACTTCAGGGTCTTGTCTCGGTCTCGAGTTTTGGTCTCATCTCGGTCTTGACCCTTCAGTCTTGTCTGTGTCTTGGTCTTGTCTTTGTCTCTGTCTTGACCCTTCAGGGTCTTGTCTCTGTCTCAGGTCTTGGTTTCATCTCGGTCCCTTCAGGGTCTTGTCTTGTCTCTGTCTCGAGTCTTGGTTTCATCTCAGTCCCTTCAGGGTCTGGTCTCTGTCTTGAGGTTTGGTCTTGTCTGTGTCTTTAGTCTTGGACTCATCTCTGTCCCTTCAGGGTCTTGTCTCTGTCTCGAGTTTTAGTCTCATCTCGGTCTCGACCCTTCAGGGTCTTGTCTCTGTCTCAAGTCTTGGTCTCATCTCAGTCCCTTCAGGGTCTTGTCTGTGTCTTCAGTCTTGGTCTCATCTCAGTCTCGACCCTTCAGAGTCTTGTCTCTGTCTCGAGTCTTGGTTTCATCTCGGTCCCTTCAGGGTCTGGTCTCTCTGTCTCCAGGTCTGGTCTTGTCTGTGTCTTCAGTCTTGGTCTCATCTCGGTCTTGACCCTTCAGTCTTGTCTGTGTCTTGGTCTTGTGTTTGTCTCTGTCTTGACCCTTCAGGGTCTTGTCTCCGTCTCAGGTCTTGGACTCATCTCTGTCCCTTCAGGGTCTTGTCTCTGTCTCGAGTTTTAGTCTCATCTCAGTCCCTTCAGGGTCTTGTCTGTGTCTTCAGTCTTGGTCTCATCTCAGTCTTGACCCTTCAGAGTCTTGTCTCTGTCTCGAGTTTTGGTCTTGTGTGTGTCTTCAGTCTTGGTCGCATCTCGGTCTCAACCCTTCAGAGTCTTGGTCTTGTCTCTGTCCCGAGTTTTGGTCTCATCTCGGTCTTGACCCTTCAGTCTTGTCTGTGTCTTGGTTTTGTCTCTGTCTTGACCCTTCAGGGTCTTGTCCGTGTCTCGAGTCTTGGTCTCATCTCGGTCTCAACCCTTCAGGGTCTTGGTTTTGTGTCTGTCTTGACCCTTCAGGATCTTGTCCGTGTCTCGAGTGTTGGTCTCATCTCGGTCTCAACCCTTCAGGGTCTTGGTTTTGTCTCTGTCTTGACCCTTCAGGATCTTGTCCGTGTCTCGAGTCTTGGTCTCATCTCGGTCTCGACCCTTCAGGGTCTTGGTTTTGTGTCTGTCTTGACCCTTCAGGATCTTGTCTGTGTCTCGAGTCTTGGTCTCAACCCACTCTGATCTCGGTCAGGACTTGTTCTCGGTTTAGGCGGTCTTGACTACAACTCTAACATAAATACAAAACAGAGAAATGTTCTTAAAAGGTTTCATCCGTACGACTAACTGTCCATGTGCACATCGCGGTGTAAACGATGTGCAGACGGTTTTCATGGAGATCTAGTGTTGAATGGATTTTAAGGAAATCGTTCAAACCGCGGCTGGAACGAGGGACGAGCTTGTCGTTCGCTCGCTGGTCTTCGCCCACCACTTTAAAAACGACTCACCCTTTTGTGCCCTCGAGTATTTAACATGCTGAGAATAATGCCACCCGTAGTGTCTCCCTGAATTATTCAAATTATTCAAGACCCGCATATGGAATCACCCCAAAAAAGTGGAGCAGGACTGAGGTCATAAAATCACCTGAAGGCCTGTAGGGTCTGTAGGTGATTAATTTACTCGTTAATTCAAATTAAAGTAGCTTTTTAATTAGTGAGAAGCACTGAAAAGGTCAAAATAGCAAAATGGTATTAATAGTTTTTGATATTCATGATTATTAATTTATTAATGTGAACTGCATGTCAAGTAGTTGGAGCGTGAAGAGCAAATCATATAAAGAGTGCACTTTTAAAACCTGTAAATTCAAAATATATCATTTGGGTTTGGCCTATAGATTTGCAAATAAATTTTGTAAGTTGATAAACCAAATAGAAATTCATAAAGTCATATGAAGAAATTTTTTTTTTTAAATGCTAAACGGACATGAATCTGTCAGAATATAAATAAACTACAAGTAAAAGCACATTTATTGATAATACATATTGCATGAAAAGATTTATTATTTGTCATCATAATGTGGATTAAATGATGTCTCACTCTTGCAGAAGTCGGGAAGGATCATTGTGACATTAAAAAATATTTCCACTGAGCAGAAATCAGTAATCAGTGAAAATGGACAGGTCTTAATACCGAGCCCTGCGGGACGCCATTCGTTTTGTGACTGAAATTTGTCAGTAATAAAAAGAAATATTTTAAAAAGCAGTAAAAATCACTTTTTTTTAACTTTACGAAGAGACTTTTAATTGATAGACACTTTGATGCACTGAATTCAAAGTAAGTGAATAAAACCCGGCGTTTGAATGTAAAATACGCAGCGGGAAGCAAAGCGCTTTTTTTCTTCCTCGCCCCCACGCCCTCGGCGTTATCGTCATTTCCTACACGTCCTTTGACAAATCCGATTTGACAGCACGTGACGTTCCGAAACGCCGCCGCCGCCGCGAACCCGGCGACAATAATTGAAGATGCGAGTGGAGTGCAGCGCGAGCAAATTGATTCACCCGGCGACTGTTTTGTTAAGATTCCCGACCCCTGACACGACGGTAATTTCCACCGTCCGACGACCGGCACGAGAGACGCTAATTTTGGTTTATTAAGAAGCCGGAACGTGTGCGAAAAAATCTCAAGCGGCACCGATGATGATTAGGGTTTAATGAGTGGAGTGAAAAAAGTGGAGAAGTTGGAGACAAATTTGTCGGCCGTCGTTTCTTCGCCACTCGTTGCGATTCTTTTCTTAACGTCTTTGAAATCTAGATTTTAATGCGCTTAAAGTATGGAGCACTGTTCCAGCAGTGATAAAACTTTTTTGTTTTGTTTTTTTAGCATTTTTAAAATATTTAGTATCTTAAATTCTCCACCTGTTTTTCCTTTTTTAATAATTCATTCATTCAGTTAATTGTTTTTTAAACATTCATGGTGTAAAAACCATTAATAAGCAAAAGTAAACAGATCTTAGTACAGAGCCAGGTGGGACACCGTTTATGTAAAGTTGAGGGAAAAGGGTGAAAATACGTCAAACAAAATGTAAAAAACAATTAACGATCGGTGTTAAAAAGGGACAAGAAACTATAAAATATATTTTTTACGCCCGTTCATTAATTGATGCTAAAACATAAAAAAAAAGTTCACTTCCATGAAGCGAAAAAGCGAAAGTAGACAAGTCTCAGTGCCGAGCCCTGTGGGACACCGTTTGCGTAAACTTGGAAAAGACGGAGAAATCGGAATTTATAAGCTCAGTTTTTAGATTAAGATTTGAAAAACTCTTTTAATGAATGATTTTTAAGAACAGTTTTCATTTAGTTTTTTTGTTAAAACAATCGTTTTATTGTTTTTCTTTTTTCTTATATTCATTTATCCTTGTTCTTTCTGATCATCTCACGCTGCTTAACTCCTCACCTGCTGATTCCCTAACCACTAATCCTGCTTTTCAAGGATTGTAACGTTGGCCTGCGTTTTTGTATTTGACGTTTTCTTCCTAGAGAAAAACGAAAATCTACAAACGCTGAAGAGCTCGTTTTATTTACAACCGTGATTTATTTCTGCCGTCGTTTAATCTTATACTGTTTAAACTTTCTTAAGGACGAGTTAACGAGGAAAAACGCTATGTTCGTGAATGTGACGCGTCATTTTTTGTTCTTAATAAAATAGGATTGGGGCAAACGTTCTCTCGACTTTGCTAGAATATTTGCACGATTTTTGTGACCTCATGCACATTTTAGTGTAAAAGACTCCCCGTGTTCACGTGGGTTTCCTCTCACAGTCCAAAGGCATGAACTACAGGTCAACTGGCGACTCTAAATTGGCCCCGTAAGGTGTGACTGTGTGCGCGCCCAGCGGTGCGTTGGCACCTGCCCAGGGTTGTTCCCCGCCTTGCGCCCGTCACTTCCCAGGATAGGATCCGGTTCCCCCGCGACCCCGGTTGGGACTAAGCGGGTCGCAAAATGACGAACGAAGACTATGTGACCCTCCACGGCAAAAGCAGTCGCTTGTCGCAACGGAGGTTTCCGAGAAAAACGAGCGTTTATGTTGCGTAGGGTTGAAACAGTGGAAGGTCTATACTGTACTGTTGGGAATAAATTTGGCTGAAAAACTTACCCTTTCCATCCTAAAAACGGGACTTTCTTGAGGTGAGGAATTCAATTCCAGCAGAATGTTAAAAGTTTCGGTTTTGACCGCTCTACTTCAATATTTACGGTAAATTCACTGGTTGACTAGCGTGAAGATATTTCTCCGGAATTCATCTTCGTCTCCCGAGTTCAGTTAACCTAACGCAGGTAGGCTATCCGTGTGGCTGTGAATGCAGCGTAGGCTACCGTAAATACAAACGTAGCCGCGACCGCACCGAGCGTCTGTGAGTGCTACGGCGATAGTCAACTTCAACAGCAGATTTCTCCGTTTCTCACTTGGCGTGACAGGAGAAACCCGACTCCTTTCAATGTTGATATCTCAGTCATATGTCGTCCCATTCATTCCATATAGATATCGTTTTGAGGGTTTATGTCCTTTCATGAAAACATAACTAAATTTTGAAAATTTGCGACAAGCGACTGGTTTTGCCGTGGAGGGTCCCAAATTGTCTCTTTCTACTGCTAGTTCTAAGTGTATATTTTATATTCTGTTTATTTATTGTTTATTCTATGCGCCTTGTTTTCCGCACTGTTAAAACCGGAGCCTCGTCGTCTCGTCGCTCTGTCAACCTGTCCAGCATTTAGCCGAGATGACCGTTTCAGTTGACTTGGATTAAAGATGGATTTCTGCCGGCCACGAGACATTTATTTTAAAATGTAACCATTGTAAATATCGTGCTGATTAAACGCGGCTCTGGCTCTCGTCAGCGTTTTCTCCCTCCAGTCGTAAAAAACTCTCGTTTGTCGCTTTAATCGGATTGGAACGGGAGCTGGGACGTCTGTGAAGCATCGCTGACTGATGCAAATTTTTTTTTTTGTCTGACATTACGCTCCGGATCGTCCCGACCGCGGCCTCGTCCCATGTCCGGCTCGGCTCCGGAGCGTGTCGTCACGCTGAGTCCCGCCGGAAACCATGGCGATGGGGAACGCAGCGGTGGTCTTGTGGTGAGAAAGCAGACGCGTTGACGTATTGGCTTCCTGGGACAAGAGCAGGGAAAATGGCGCGATGGCGGCGAGTTTGATCACGATACAGGTTTTAGTAACGGTTCGATGGACGGCGATTTGACGTCTGCGCTCGTCATGGGGAAGGCGGAAGAGTAACGGTTAGGGAGTCGCACACCGAGATCGGATGCTTGCAGGTTCCAATCTCAGATTCTGAAATATGGCGGATTATTCGACGAAGCCGTTTGCCAAAATTTGCGTGTTTAGCTCGAAGCAGCCGTAAATCGTTACTGAAATGACATCATTTGGGACGACGTTATGATTTGCGATCTAGTCATGACACATGTACAGCATCGACCAGCTAACGTGGGGGCAGTAAGCCAACCAAACCTGCGTTACGCTGGACGCTGACCGTCCTAAAAGAAGAATAAGAAGGAGACGAGAAGCAGTGGCGTCTCTCGCCGTCACAAAAACGGAAGCGATCGGAACGCGTGAACGACCTTTTCCAAACCAGGCGCCAAAACCAGATTCCTGCTTGTGCCATTCCCCTTTTTGGAGGTGAAATTCCAAATAGTCCACCAGCGATTCACTCGGGAGCATCAGGGCAGAGCCGCGGTGGGAGCCGGATGTCGTGTTTTTATACGCCAAGTTTCATTCTGCTGTTTCTGGATTTTATTTCCAGCTCAACTTCTTCTCCCGTCCCGTCCGGCTCCGAACCTGCTCGTCTTCGGATGGAGAAAACCCCGAGTCCGAGCTGCAGAGAGTTTTCCTGTCCCTGAAGCGACGTTTCCTCAGGTCAGAGTTTTATTGTCTTTTAAAAAAAAAAAGGAAAAAAAGAAGCAGCCCAGACAGAAATCCGCAGTCAACTGAGACTAAATCCGAAGCGGGGGAAACGGCGAGTTTACGGCGTTGTCGAAAGCAGGACTAACGTGAGCGATGGCTGCGGTCAGGCTCCGGTCTGGTTAATCTCGACTTGATCCTGCGAGCCGTACGCTTCGGGCCCGCGCTATAAATTGATAAAGAGCTGGTATTACGCGGTGCGGGCAAGGAATTTGTTTTCGTTTTGGAAAGCTGCTGCACTTCCGTCTGACGCTTGATTATCCCGCGAGACCTGCACCGTGATGCGGCAAAAATGGTCACACGCTGCGGTCAGATAAGTTCACATGTAGGAAGTGTCTTTTATTTGCGCTTCGTCACCATTAAAAGCGGAAGAATAAAATACTTGACGTTAAATAAAACAATCCTGACGCTGCCGAGGCGTCGTCTTTATTTGACAGACATATTTATCGCATGAATTACGATTACGTCACGCGCGCTGTCCTCCGCGGCGGAGATTTGCCGTTAATCCGCGCGTCTCGTCTTTTTGGGCTGCCGCGTTTCGGGTAACGAGGCGTCGTCGTTTGCCGCGAGAGCTCCACTCGGGGGAACGCGCCGACCCGAGGTTTTCGCTTCCGGTGCTTATGTCGTTATCGAGCAGCAGTTTTGTCGTTTCTCCGCGGACGGTGAGTTCGAGCCGGGTGCCGCTCGGCCTTTTTCAGCGGCTGTCAACCCTGCCGTCGCGATGGCGACGAGTTTGATCGCGGTAACAGGGAAGGCGGAAGCGTAGCGGTGAGGGAGTCTTGGGCCGTTCACTCCCGGATCAGCGACGGCGGCGCCGAGGCGCTCGCGAGGAAGACGAGACAAGGTCACCGGGCGCGGCCGGAACGAGAGGCGCCCGTTGGTGACTTTGTTGTTTTTGGACGCGGCGCAGCCCAATGGGACCTCTGCGTTTGAGCCGGTGGGAGAGATACAGAGCGGGAAAAAGGGAGAGATGAAGAGAGAGACGGACAGATCCAGGAGAGCGAGAGAGCGAGACGGCGAGGTGAATAGAGAGTTGGAGTCGTTTATTCAGCATGCTACAGAGAGAGAGAAAACAACAGCAGCAGCCGCCGCTCGCTAAAAAAGCAACTTTTAATCTCGTCGCTTTCAAATGCACAGGAAAAAACGTGTACATTTCCAGAGATGTAAAAACTCAACCCAAGTAGAAAATATTACACCACGTTCCCCCTCCACACACACACACACGCACGCCGCCGACTCTAAAAACACACACACACACAACGACAAAAACGACAACAGATAAACCACGATGTAGACCGCAACACTCGCCCTGCGGTTAGAGGTTAATGAGTGGAATCCCCGACGTCGTCCCGTACACCCGCCTGGAGTAAAGCAAAGCAGCTCCCCACCTTCCCGACGAGAGGGTCGACCGATCATCGATGCCGATATTTTGACGCCGACGCCGCCGAACTGCGCGGTTTAAAGTCGGTTTTCAGACTTGGTTTTATTAACATTTGTGTTCGGAACACGATGAAACGTTGTCGGACTTCAACACCCGCTCAGAAATGACGTTTAGTGTCGATGCGTTTGTGACTAAATTTTGACGCCACTTTTCGTTTTACGGTGTTTTGCCGAACCGCTCGACACGTCCTGTTCGGTTCGATACGCCCAGACGAACCGCGATAGCTCGGTGCGGCCGACCTTAAATGTAACATTTTAAAACGTGGTTTTCTCTCGAAACCGTACCAATAGCGCGGCCCAAAAGCCGTGTTGCGTCCTGAACCGCGGGTGCGCTGTAGTGTTGCGTCCCTAGTTGGGACGCTCCCGCCTCGTGGGACGCCTCACTCTCGCTAGCGATCGACGCGGTGAACGACAAATTGTTTACTGTCGTCGCTCTTTAAGACGCACGAGGGTCACGTCTCGATATTTTCAAATGGTTCACCTGGAACGCGCGTCGCCATCGCAGGTCGGCGACTACCTGTAGTCAAAACGTCGCTTAAGTTTTAAAAAATAACGAGCAGTTCGTCGTAAAAATATCGGATCGGTCGACCCTCCCCCCCACTTCCGACGTCCCAAAATCCTGATAAACGGGTGTCTCATAATCCACGACCTGAAAAGGAAAAGTCGATCCAAGAAAAGGGCAAAGAAAAAGACAAAAGGCACGTGAACTTTGGTCCCGACTGTTCTTTTCCGCACAGGTGAGGGAGTGGCTTCACGTCGTTGGCGCGGTCTCGGCTTCCCCGGAACGCCACAGTATTCAGGGCGGATGGAAAATCCGGGCAAAAATGGTGTTTTAAAGCCAAACTTTCCTTTTTAAACCCGTCGCGCCGAACGAGCGGAAGCGTTTTCTAGTCGCACTTCTCCAATCGGTCGTTCTAATGAAAACAGAATCGTAGTAATGAGGAATCCGAGAGTCCGTCAGTGTCCGGAAGCTGCTCCTCTTTCACGCGGAGAGCTAGCAAAAAAAAAAGTACCGCACGAGGCGAATTGAGGAGGGCTCGGGAACTAGCCGCGCAGCGGGGGGCGCTAACGTACGCGCTGCTGTGCCTCTTGGTGTGTGTGTTTGTGTCAAGCGGCGTTTCTCTATCCCAGTCCTCGCGGATGGCCGCTCCGCACCGGTTCGAGTTTCCCGACCCGCGGCCCAGCTGATGCTACTGATTAGCAACGTTGCGACGACCGAGCGCCGGGGCGTGAGAACTGGGATGTGGGAAACGCCGACTTCGAAACCGGAAACCAACCTTTCCAAAAACAAACGGTTTTGGAGACGCCGCGCTTTTCAGCCGAGACGTGACGTAACGTCCGCGTTAGTAGTTTGTTTGTTTTTCTCGTGGAGCCACATTTTTCTTTTTCCTTCCCCCCCCCGCCAAACGGAGAGAAGGAGGTCAGTTTCCGTCCGTGAAAAACCAAACGAATCGAATGTGCCTACGCTTCTAGCGCCTCAGAGGAGGGTCTACAAGGCGTAAAAGACGGGCGGGTGTAAGGCACATTTCGTGGCGGGAGGAACGACAGCTGGCGCGGTGACCGCGCGAACGGCGAGAAAAAGAGTTTTCCGATGGAGGAATGGTAACAAACGAGGGCGTTAGGAGGAGGAGCAGGAAGTGGAAGTGGAGCAGCAGGAAGTGGAGGTGGAGGAGAGGGAGAGCTGCGGGTTACGGGGACGGGGAGGGATTCAGATGGTGGATTTGGAGAAGGAGACTCGGAGGCGGTGGCCGCGTCCCATGTCGTAGTTGTGGAGGTCGATTAGGGCCTGGATCGCTTCCTCCACCGTGGACATCTGCAGAAGCGCCATCTTGCGGTCCCTGGTGCAGAAAAAAAACCCAAACAAAAACACCTTATTTCGTGCTGAAAACACTGATCACGTTCACCGGCGACGTCCCTCATCTTTACGCTCTCAACACATGGGCTGCGTCCCGATCCACGTACTACCGCGCTTGATAGTGCGGCAGGTAGGGCGCTCTTTCACGTGGTAGTATGCGTCTCGGGAAACAGCCGGGGTTGTAGCGTAACGGCTCCCCGCACGCCGGGTAGTGCGCACGGAGAGTCGCACGCGCCCCGTTTGACTTGGTACGCTACGTGGGGCGGGAAGTGACCTTCCTAAAACGTTGCGCGCGACGCTGGAAACGCTCCACCCTCGCTCCACTCTGCTTTGACGCTGGCCCAACTTGGCGCGGTGTTAAATGTCAGAGTTTCCGTGGCGAAACTTGGGTGAGGAAAATATCCCGTCTTTACGCGCTCGACTGATCGAAAAACGTCGGCCAGTCATTCTCATGTGTCCGTATTGTCCGTTAGCCGCGATCGAGTGCGAATCGTGACGCTGATTAGCACTTGTGTCGTCCGGCGCTAGTTTTCAGAGTTTTTAAAGAAGGCACAGAATAACGCCGTACGAGTTTAAGGTTCTTACTGAAAGAATTTGAAGCCTTTCACGGAGCCGCCCGAGTTGGAGAAGAGATGCCTCAGGTCGTCCTCGGTCACATCCTCGCTGTGGAAGCAAGAAAGAGAGTTTCACGTTTCGACAAAAACGAATTAATCGCGGTTTTATTTGACGATATTCGAACGTGCGCTTGAGGCGACCTCCGGCTCGGTGCTTACGGGACATTGGAGAGGTGGAGGGTGGCAGAGGGCGGGAAGATGTTCTGGAAGTTTTTGGAGCCGGGCTTCTTGAAGCGGTGAAGAGGCGAGTTGCTGAAGTCCTTGGTCAGGCCCTGGTCGTCCAGACCTTCTCTGGGCAGCTGAACCGACTGGTGCCTGGAGAGGGTCACGCGAACGATCTTGCCGTACACCTTCTGACCGTTCAGGTGGCTCATGGCTACGGGGGGGGAAAAAGAGAGAGAGAGAGAGAAAGACGGGGAAAAAAAGGGGGTTCGTGACGTTTGGAACGCCGCTGAAATCACTTTAAAAGGGTCAAACGGCGGGGAAAGAGACGCGGCTCCTACCTAACTGCGCCTGGTTTCCGTCTGCCATCTGGATGAGGGCGCTGTCCTTCTTGTTGAAGAGGATCTTCACGCGCTGCACGTCCCCGTACACGCCTTCGGTTAAGCGATTGGCAGATGGAAGGGGAGGAGGAGGAGCAGGAGGAAGAGGAGTCAACCATGAAGGACAAAGTTAGTGCTTTTGGAGGTTAAGAGTTCGCACATCAATAACAACACATACATTTAAAGAAGGAAAAAACAAAAAAGAAAATAAGTGAAGATGATACGATCTTCCAAAAAAATACGTTTATCTCTAGCAAAAAAAAAAAGAGTCGCTCCGTTTTAGAACGGAGACCGCATTCTGATACACCCCTCCCAAATAAAGGAGCTCGGTGACATGGCGGAGTTCAACCCAAACGGAAACGGGACGCCAACATGCAAAATAAGTCGGCATGCATTACGGTAAAAGCCGTACGTGAAGGAGAGACGGAGAGAGCGAGACGGAAAGCTTCGAAAAGCCGTAAAAAGAGGAAAGAAAATGGGAAAATTTGGAAGATTTAAAAAGAAAAACCCAAAAAAGTCAAACAAGCTCTTAAGGCCAAATCGTTAACTAAAGCTAAAGAAAAAAAAAAAATAATAATAATAATAGTAATAAACAATATTAATAATAATCAAAATCATTTTTTAAAATAAAAAAAATCATATGAATCAGAAGAAAAACAGTCAAAGAAAGAGGTAGATTGCCAACAATAACATACCGAAGAGGGTAAACAGACTTTGGGGCGTAACCATCTTTAGAAGGAGAGAAGAGCAAGCAGCGTAAGACAGGTAGAGAGAGGAGTCGGAGGAAGAGCGGAGATGAACAGATCGGTCCATAACGGAGGGTGGTTTCCCGCGGGGATGGTGAGGTGACCATGGAGCATGGGGGAGGAGGGGGAAGGAGAGGAGGAGGAGGAGGGGGCAAGGCGGTTAATTTTTGTCGTATTTAGAGGAGGAGGAAGAGGAGGAACATTCAGCATTTTGGGGAGGGGGGGTAAATGTTTCGTTTGGATTTTCAGGCACAAAGCGTGACCGTGTTGGCGTGTGGTAAGGAGCAGAGGGAGGGAAGGGGGGGAGGGAGGGAGGGAGGGAAGGGGGTAGCAATGGTGGAGGAGAAAACAAAAAAAGAAGGGAGGGGGGAAAAAAAAAATCATACAGGTCAGTACACAGGAAACGAGTTTGAGCAGAAACGGCAGGCTTCGATGTTCTCTTCCCTCTTTCAGGGGGACAAAACTCACAGCGGTCATCGACCGGCGGCGTGTTGATTGCCGCCTCGATTTCGGCGTGTATCGGCCCCCGGCCCCGGAGGCTGCTAACGGTGCCAAATGTGCCCCCCTTCGACCACAAACCGTTGGCCGAAGAACAACTGTGTTATGTGGGAGCGGGGGGATCGAGGGAAGGAGAGTGAAAGCGAGTGATAATTTGTCATTGTGAAACACGCCACGTCACGGCGAAACCTCCGCATTCGACCCGCCCGTGAAGGCGCAGCGGGCAGCTAACAAGCGTCCGGGGAGCTGCGCTGGGGGACAGTCCCGAGGGGCAGTCGGCGGCGTAACGCTAGGGCGTGAAGGTCGCGGGTTCGAATCCGGGGCCGGTCAAGTCACCACTGAGGTTTACTCATGAGCAAGGTACTGTCCCCGAGCGCTGCTCCCCCCGGGCGCTGCGCTCGTTAGCCGCCCGCCGCTCCTTCGCAGACGGGTCGAATGCGGAGCTCACGTGCACCGTGCGTGCTGTGCTGTGGTGCGTTCACGATGACAAATACTCACTCGCCGCTACCTTGCTTCGCGAGTACCTTCGGTGGCAACTTGCCCGGCCCCGGATTCGAACCCGCGACCTTCCGATCGCCTTCCGCCTTCCGCCCTACCGTTACGCCGCCGAGGCGAGAGAGAGAGAGGGAGAGAGGGAGAGAGAGAGACGAGGCGTGCGGATAAAACTGGTTTGGGGAGTCGAGTTAGCCGAAGCTCAGCTGGAGGGAGGGAGGGAGGGAGGGAGGGAGAGGAGAGGGGTATGAAATGCAGCGCTGATTAACGGGACGCCGGCCTCTTTTATTTGTTTCTTTTTGAGGGGCGGGCGGGTCGGGGGCGGGGGGCTCTTTGAAAGATAAAGGCCATGCAGCTCGTGGGCATGAAAACCACCTTGCAAAGTTATGGCATCGAAATAGAGAGAGGGAGAGAGAGAGAGAGAGGGAGAGAGAGAGAGAGTCACGTTTAAAGAGGAGATAAAAATAAAATAAAAAAGTTGGGGACAGAAAAGCATGATGGGAGGGCGGGGGAAATAATCAAATTTACTGGGACATTTTCAGAGATAATAATAATAATAATAATAATAATAATGAGAGAGAGAGAGAGATGAGGTGGGGGAGGTGGGGCTACCACATTTCATACCAACTTGGAATAGCTTAGAGAGAGGCAGTGGGACGCCAGGAGAGGGAGAGAGAGGTTACAGCTTAGAGAGAAAAGACAGTTAGATATCACTTCGAGAGAGAGAGAGAGAGAGAGAGAGAGAGACAGTGGTCAAAACTTGCACAGAATGCACAGAGAGACTGCAGAGCGAGCCTCCGTCGTGATGAGAACTTTCATCGAGAAAAGCGTTTCAGTATATTTCTGGCAGAGTGAAAAAGCAAAGCAACGTTAGCTGCTGCATTAACTTGACACATTGGCTCGTTAACATTAGTGCAAACGTTTGGTTTTTCCGAAACGAGAAACCCGGCTCAAGTGCAAATATACTGAAATGGAGTTCCTTAAAAAAAAAAAGGGACGGGTTCCGCCCAAAAACACACTCGACCGCGTTCTCCTCCCCGTCCGCGTCAGGACGATGCCGGCGGAAGCGGGGCGGCGCGATGCGACGGAGTCTCCCTCTCGTTTCGCGTCCTGTCAGTTTCTCGGCGTAGCCAAACGCATCGTTTACACCGATATTTGGCGGCGGCGGCGGTTCACAGCGCTCGGGAAACGAAAAACTGGGTTTCCAGTCGAGGGATGGCGACGCGTTAACGATGTCTTTCGCGCCGTGAACTCTCGCGGGGAAGTCTGACGCTCGCTAAAATCTTCCGGTTCGGTTAAATCTTCCTTTATTAGGGACAAAACGTATATTTTCGCTGATTAAGAACAAGCACCGCCAGCGTTCGACTCACAGTGCGGTTATTTCCGACACGCGTCCACGGTGCTGCTCCCGTACGGAACGTCGTCGCGGGCAAATTTTTTTTTACTTCTCTCCCCTAGTCAAAAATGAGAACTACTTTTTCGCGCTCGAAAAAACGACTAGGGAACCGACGGCAGAGCCGGATTGAGGGGCGGAATCGACACGGCGTCGAATCTGATCCATCCCCGTCCACCGCGTGGACGTGGCACGGGAGGAAAAAAAAATTGATGGCACAAATATAACGCCTGCGTGTTTTTTTTCTCCCGGCACAAATATAACGCCTGCAGTTGGTTTCTGTGCTCAATTTTGCCCACGCGCGCACTTGAACCGCTCCGCGCCCTCCTGTTTGGGACTGTGGAACGCCGAAAAGGTGCCGCATTTCGCCTTAAAGTCGCCTGGCGAGAGCGCCGTAAAGAGCGTCGCCCCTTTACGGACGTTTAACAGCATTAAAAAAAAATCTAAAGTCACTAGAGCGAGTCAATTTCATAAAAAAATAGAGGAAAATTGTGGCTCCTTCAGCGCTCCGTATGAGTATTTTGAGCAGTGTAGGCCGAGTTGAGTAGACTTTGCTTGCGAACGTTGCTCGGAATGTACGTTGTGAAAAAAAAAATATCACTATCGGGATCTGAAACTGTCGCATCGCGCAGCCCTACGTTACCAGGTTTCCGTTAGCATGTGGCCAAGTGTGTTTTTAGGCTGTGAACGGAAAACGACACTGGGGGTGACGAGGAGCGGCGTCAGCGGCAGCTCCCGGTGGAGTAATGACGGACAGACAAACTGCTCACTGTTTATTTTCCCCCCAAACGGAATTGATATATTGATTTTTTTTTTCCCCCCTCCGTCTTTTGAGCGTCCAATCAGGTCCGTGAGCAGTGACATTTGAAACGAACGCAGTTATGAAGACAACGGAAAAAAAGAGAGAGATAGATATATATATATATTGCCGAAGCACTGAGGAGGAGCTCCGCCAGGTTTCGACGCCGGCTTTGTCACCGAACCTACTGCGCCGACATCGGAGCAAAAACGCAATCTGTGGCGCGGCGCGAAAACAGCCGGCAACAAAAAGGTCACGAAAACGACTTCATCAGGCAGACGCTGGCTACGGGTTTCGATCCTTTTAAAGCCTCGTGTCGTTTCGATCATCCGTCTTTGTACCGTTCTGTTGAACTGCTCGGCTCGTAGTTGGCGTACTTGACGTATTAGCCCCGGAAAATGTTTGAGAAACGTTTTCGAATCGTTCATGTGGTAAATGAAGTTCTTTTACATTTTTATTTACGTTCTGGAAACGCTTTGGAAAAGCGACTCAAGACGCAACACTTTGGCTTCTGCATTTAGATGTGAAAAACGGATGGGTGAAAAGATTCTGCTGACGAGTTCCTCGTTCTTGGCTGTTTCTTAAGCGCGCTTAATCAACCCGGTAAAACGGTAACAGCCTCAGCACCGATATGTTGTTCTTGTTAACGTATCTTGATATTGTATGTGTTTATTAATAACTACGACGTGATGAACCCGGCTGTTGAAAAATGGCAGGAGCTCCTCTGAACAAAAACGGGATGAGCGGGTGAGACTTGACATATAAAATGCATAAAGACAGACTCAGCTGGAGAGCGTTAATGTTGAGAACAGAGAGAGCAGGTAGAGGAGAGCGTGTGTGTGTGTGTGTGTGTGTGTGTGTGTGTGTGTGTGTGTGTGTGAGTGAGTGAGTGAGTGGGTGGGTTTGGTGAAGGAGGGGGAGAACCGACCTCGTCGTTGAGGTTGCTCGCCAGCAGGACCCCGGAGCCTCCGGAATGCCCGGACAAAGCCACTCTGCCGGCCGCCGCCGCCGCAGCCGCCGCAGCACTCAGAGGACTGATCGCTCCTGCAGAGAGAGAGAGACAGGTGGAGGAGAGAGAGAGAGAGAGAGAGAGAGTGAGAGAACGAGAGAGACAGGTGGAGGAGAGAGAGAGAAAGGGACGAGAGACAGAGTGAGAAGGAGAGGGAGAGACAAATGGACAAATAAAGCCAGAGACAAGTGGAGGAGAGAGAGAGAGAACGAGAGAGACAGGTGGAGGAGAGAGAGAAATGGACAAGAGACAGAGTGAGAAGGAGACGGAGAGACAGGTGGACAAATAAAGCCAGAGAGAGACAGGTGGAAGAGAGAAAGAGAACGAGAGAGACAGGTGGAGGAGAGAAAGAACGGACAAGAAGAGGCAGGTGGAAGAGAGAGAGAGAGAGAGAACGGACAAGAAGAGACAGAGTGAGGAGAGGGAGAGACAGAAAAACAGATGGACAAATAAAGCCAGAGGGAGACAGACGAAGAGGGAGAGAGAGAGAGAGAGAGAGAGAGAGAGAGAGACAGGTAGAGAAAGAAGGAGAAAAAGAGAGACAGATGAACAAAGACACAGACAGATGGGGGAGAGAGGGAGGAAAACAGATAAGAGACGGAGAGAGAACGATATGGCGAGAGAGAGAAACAGACGAGAAGAGACAAAGAGCGAGAAGGAGAGGGAGAGAAACAAATGGAGGCCAGCGAGAGACCGCCAGAGACAGATGGAGAAAGAGACAGAGACGGACAAAGAGAGAGGAAAAGAAACGGGCGACGAGGGAAAGGCGGCGCGAAAGAACCAGAAAAAAAGCGAGACAGACCACGAGACAGACAGAAAGAAAAAGTCCGTGAGGAGAGGGAAAGAGACAGAAATAACGAGAGAGAGAGACACACAAACAGACAAGGAACATGTGTGCGAGAGAGAGACAAAAGGACAGAATGGAAGACAAGAAAGAAAGAAGAGACGGAGAGAAAGAGAGAGAGAGAGCGCAACGAGGAGGGAGGGGAGAAAGAGGAAGTGAGAGATTGTCAGTCCAACTTTCCGCACAAACTCTCTGAACTGGCACTAGATCTTAGCCTGCTGTCCAGCCCTGACCACGCGCCCCACACACACAAACAAACACACACACACACACACACACACACCCCCACACACACACACCCCCACACACACACACCCACACACACACACACACACACACCCATAACGCATTACACATCACCGCTGCCCTCTTTTCACCCAGACTGGCACTCGGGAGGACGACCGGGAGGTAAAGATGCCCCGATGGACACAATGCTCGGCCAGTCTGTCTGAAAAGCAGTTTCTCACACACACACCCACACACACCGCTCAACTCTTCCCCCTTGTTATTACTGCACCCGCCCCCTAAAAGAAGCACCACAGCAAACCGGGCCGGCCAGGACACAAACAGAGCCGTTTCATCTCTCCCCACGCCATGAGAAGGAGAGAGAGAGAGAGAGAGAGAGAGAAGTAGATAAGTGAAGCAAAGGTACCTAGAGAAGAGGTAAAGGTTCCAGCACTAGAGAGGGAAGTTCTGGACGGAGCACCTATGGAGAATGCGTGGGGTAGAAGGTGTTGGCAGTGAGACAGGGTCAATGAACGGAGGATTTCAACTGAATGCACACGTGCAGAACAAAAGAAAATCAATGGCACAGCACTGAATCGCGAAACAAAACCGCGTCGAGTTTGATGCGTCAAAACGTGCCGCGTGGAATTACGGACGCGGCCGGTAGCTTTGACGGTCACATGCCTTGTTCGTGAGACTTCTGCAACAGGGAGAGAATGAACAAGCGGACACGAGGACGCGTTTCACAGCAGCTGCGTACCTGTCACTCATCAGTAATAAATAGGGCTGGGTATCGTTGCTGATTTTGTGAATCGATTCGATTCCGATTCACAAGGTCATGATCCGATTCAATTCTCGATTCGATTCGATATCGATTTATTTAGAGATTTCTTTGTGTCAATACTAGTTTTGCTTGGTTATCAAATTTGGCCAGACGGTGATTTGAGCGGAGCAGCTTAAGCCGTGGCTCTATTTGGTTTCGGTTTCGCCGGTCTCACGTTTTTATAGCTCTCCTTGCGTGGCTTTTTTGCTCGAGTGAAATTTCTGTGCGCACGGTTTGAAAGGGGGTAGGTTTCCCGATTTTCCGTCACAAGTTTTCCACGGCACAATGATCAACTCGTACATGCGTCGCCGGGCATTGTATTTATATATATTTTTTAAAACCGCTTGTCCCCGCTAACGTTTAAAAAGCAACTCCGCTTCCCTGTCGGTCCGGACCGAGCGCCCTCTACTCACCACTGTTTACGGGTGTTAACCGGATGTAATATGTTCTTTTTGATTCCAACCGGCTGACGTGGTTCTACACAGCTCTTGACGGTGTATTTCTTTGGATTCGTGCAGACGGTTATTCTCGAAAACGGAAATCTGTTTTCATAAATACATGGCTACGTGCGTGCGTGTACGGGGCCTTAGTTAAGCAACTAAACCCGTCTGTTTGTAGATCATACGTCACAATAATCACTAATAAACTTCTAAAAACTGCTTCATTTTCCACAGTTCAAGTCACTTGAACTGATCCGAGATGAAAGTCTTTCAGTTCTTTCATCTAGCGACGGAGCTGCTGGGAAAAGTCAGCCTAAAATAAAATAGCAGGTTGGGCACGTGAATGAGTGAGATGTGATGAGATGAGATGTGATGGGAAGGAGCGACGTGTGAACACAAGACGTGCTTTGAGAAGCGGTGCTCAACACAAGAGTCAACGGAAATAAATTCACAGGCTCTTTTCGCCACGTGCTGCTGGTCGTAGCCCAGTAACACAAAGCTGTGAAACGTGGGATGGAGAGTGCTTAAAAACCCGCCGTGTGTGTGTGTGTGTGTTACCGAGCAGGGAGGTGGAGTCCTTGGAGAGAGCGGCGGCCATGGCGGGGTCGACGGGTGGCTGTCCGTCTCCTGCGGGCAGCTCGGGCCGGGTGTAGTCCCGGCTCTTGTCGTTGTTGTACTTGACGTTGAGGTTGACCAGCTTGGAGAAGTCGATGCGCAGCGTGCAGCAGGAGTTATAGATGTTCTGTCCGTCTAGAGACTTGAGAGAGAGCGAGAGAGAAAGGGAGGGAAGCGTGAGGGATAAAGACTTTAAGCTGCGTTCAACGCGTCGATCAACTGCTTTTTGATTAGACGTATTCCAGAATGATCAATTTGGTACGTTTTCACAACTCCGCTCTTAAGCGATTCGTGAAAATGCCGCAAAAGAAAACGGACGCCGAAAAATTCCGAACGGAAATGCGTTTGACCTGCGTTAATCCAAAAAACAAAGCAGCCGCTGATCAAGTCGACATGATCGCAGTCAATATGGGAATCCCAGAGAAACTTTTGTGCGCACAAAAGATCTTACGAAGACACCAATTTATACGTGCAAAAACATCCTATCAGCACGCGCAATTATCCTACGTATGTGTAACTTCATTTTAACAAAGCCTTAATCCGTTAAAAAGTGCCGCTGATCCGCCCTGCTCACCAGTTTGGCCTGCTGGGCGTTGACCGGATCGCTGAACTGCAGCAGCGCCTGGAACTGGTTGTTCTTGGTGAAGGTGATGATCTTCATCACCGTCCCGAACTTGGAGAAGATCTGAGACGGGGGAAACCACAACTTAGCATTAATACCGCGGCCGGCCGCTTAAAGAAGCGCGAGCGCCGAGGTCGGATCGGGCGGCGGGCTGACCTGCTGCAGGACGTCCAGGGTGACCGGGTAGAACATGTTGTCGATGATGATGCGCAGAACGGGGCTGGGGGCCGGAGCCAACAAGCTCTCGCCCGCCGTGTCCGAACCGGGGGAGCCGCCCTCCTGGACCGCCGAGACCGCCTGCAGCACCGCCTGGGCGCGCTGTGGGGCAAAAAAAAAAAAACGATCATCATGGCCAGGATTTTTGTCAGTTAGCGGTTTTGTTAGTTCTGATTCCTTTAGAATGAACTGCCAAACCCTAGGAAGGCAACGCGGCGGGCGAGTTGGGGTCTAACCTGGTTGAGAGCGCTGTCGGTTTTCAGCTCTTTGTGGTTGGAGTACTGGATGAAGACGGGAACGTTGCGGACTTGAGGCGTCACCGCCGTGTAGTAGTCCACCATGGTGACGGCCGCCTCCTCCGTTCCCAGCTCCAAGAACGCCTTTTAGGATGCGTTTAATATTCGTTTCTTATAATGTTCTCAGCACAAAAAAGTTCCTTAAATTCATGTCTTAGCCAGACTGGTTTAATCAAATGACCAGTGCCATAAAATTACCATTTGAATGCTAAACATAATGCTAGTCCTTCTAAATACCTGGTTTTTGCCTTTCAGCATGAGGATATTGGTGACTTTTCCGAACGGCAGGCCCAGGGCGATGACCTCGGTCTCCGAAACCTCGTTGGGCAGTTTGCGGATGTGGATCACCCGCGACGGGGGGCTCTCCATGCCGTCCTCCACCCTCAGTTTCTTATTGTCACTTCCATTAGCTAAGAGGGGCATCGCATAAGACACGAGGGACTTTATCCTCACTTAAATGAACTCCCAAACTGTGAACATTTCCAGCTAAATATTCTTGGACATGAACAGTGTTGCTGTATTTTGTCTGTGGGGGTGTCATTAAGTGCATTTCAACGGCTGTAGACTTACTCACACAACTGCATGTACTGTATGCAGATATCCGTGCATAACTTTTTACTGTACTTGGATAGATTTGAGTATAATTTCTTGTTTTATTTCTTTAAAAATGCACCATGGGCAGCTTGGGTGAAACGCTCCTTCAGAACGCCATGTACAGGGGTATTCACAATAAAGCACTCTTAAATATTTCGTTGGAAATCAGTTACGTTAAATCTGCAGGTGTAATAAATGAGAAATATGTGGGGTTTTTTGTTTCTTACTGGTAACTGAAGAATTGGGACTGTTATAAAGCAAGTCATCGGAACTTCTCTGTAAAGAAAGAGAGAAAAGTTGAAATATCCAGCAATAAAACAACTCGATGTCAAACGTAATATAGCTTTAAAAAGTTATTCCTATACACTACCAGTCAAGCGTCATTGCACAACACAGGTTTTTGACACTTAATCCTTTGTTTTAAAATATTTTTACAATGTTTTTACTCTTGTTAAGCACTGGAAACTATTGAATACCCGAAATAACTAAAATTGCCCATTTTCATTTACTACTTCATGCGTAGAATTTATAGAGGCAGTTTTTTAATAAGATTTGCTGTATGTTCATATTAAACTGCTGCAGATCTTCTGCACAAAAGTAGATTCCAGGATTGTAAATGTAGTTTTTCCTCCACTTGACCACTGTTGCAATATTCACACATTACTGAATACCTCATGGAACTAAAATTGCAAACAGACTTTAGATTTTATAGTTTATTTATATATGTACTGTATATTCTACATGCCTTCTTTGCACTGTCTGAAACTAAAGCCATGTTATCTTGTCTTTGTATAAAGTTGACTTTGACTTGAAATATATCAAATTAAAAAAATGCTTTATAACCTGGAAATCCTATTAACATGTCATGTGCTGACAGCTTTAAACTTTAAGGGCTAGTTTCCCAGTCAAGGATTAAGCCTAGTCCTAGTCTAACTTTGAGTTTGAATGGCAAATCTCCATTGGTGCTACAACTTAGTCCAAAACTAGGCTTAATCCATGAGCAAGAAACCAGCCCTAAATGCATTAGTGAAGTAGTCCGGGTAACGTAATGGTTAGGGAGATGTCTCCGTGATCCAAAGGTTGCCGGTTCAAGTCTCAGTAAAGCGACCACCGAGGTATTTGCGAGCACTGCTCCCCAGGTGCTGCCGAAGAAAGTTGCCCACTGCTCCTTTGCGAATGGGTCAAATTATTGTGACGCGGCTCCGAGGCGTGCGCAGGGGATTGTGGGAAATGCAGTTCTCTTCCAGAAAGGCCAAAAGCAACTCATTTCATTGGCCAAATTGGTTCAAAATGACCCTTGAACTTCACGTTTCTTCATTTTCAATTGAATACAACAACATAAAGCGTATATAACTAACTTCTACTCACAGTAGAATAAGCCTAATAACAAATGTATTGTCATTTTTATTTACTTTTTTTATCCAATTACTCGATTAATCGATAGATTACTCGATTACAAAAATAGTCATTTGTTGAAGCCCTAAAAAGAACATTGTTTTATTGCTGAGTTGCAGAGTTTTTTTTAATTATCTATTACTGTCTTTATTATCTATGGCATAACATTCTAACACTTCTTTATCCGTTTGGTATCCATCAGAATATAGAATAACATTTTTTAATAAATTATTTTTCTTTATTTCTTCTTTCCTATGGATTACACTATAACATTATAAAAATCTGATCAATTGAAACGGAAGAAATACTGATGTTTTTGGTCATTTTGAACCAATTTGGCCTACAAAATGAGCTGTTTTTGGCCTTTCTGGAAGAGAAGGAGCCGCGTCACAAAGCGTTTAGTGCGTGTTACAGAATAAACTATGGAAAATCTATGGGAAACTCAATAAACGACTGTACTGTGAGTAGAATGCTGGTTGTTGTGGTTATTTATCAGCTAACATATACGTTTTGTCTGTAATAAAGGGGGCGTTTAAACTGAACTGGAGCGTTTTAGCAAGTAATGGCGCGCTAACACGGGTGCTCACAAACAGGGCGCAAAAATGTCATTTATGGGTTTTTACGTATTTACTTCTGTTTTTGGGCACGGAATATCTCACAAATACTTTCACATACTGAGGGATCAGGCCTTGTCTTGATCGCGCCTCTAGAAGCGCCGTGCATCATTAACAAGCATCGGTGTGAAATACAAGCGGCGCATGCACTGGAGAGTGCAATGAATTAAACGAAGCTTCGATTCTGGACAAATTGCCTCGACCATTTTTTGTAACGGAACTGTTCCAGTTATTCAAATAATCGTTTCGGCTCTAGCTGTTGGGTGTGTTCACAATGACATTGAGGCACATTCTGGGACGTCAAACTTTAAGGGCTGGTTTCTTGTTTGTTTATTAAGACGAGTCTTAGACGAAATCGCAGTAATAATGGAGATTTACCGTTCAAAATCAAAGCTAGTCTAGGACTAGGCTTAATCCTTGACTGGGAAATCACTTGATAGCTTATATGCATGGGGTGGTAGTGGTGGTCCTCTAGTGGTTAGGATACTCGCCTCTGGACCAAGAGGTGGTGGTTTTGAATCCTACCTTCAACGCTACCATCACTGGGGCCCAGAACAAGACCCTTATCCCCAAGTTTCTCTGAAATTAGGATAAATGGAAGTCGTTCTGGATAAGAGCGTCTGCTAAATGCAGTAAATATTATATTAGTCGGCTTTGTGTAGTGACAAATCAAAGACTTGCTGGGGGAATTTTAAGCAAATATTATGTGTGTGCAAAAACATTTGCCTGGTAGTGTTAAACCCAACATTATCTCAAGCACTTTGAGACTCACCTTTACACCAACAGCAACATCGCTAGCAATGCTGGAAGACAAAGACAAAGCAAAACGTGATATTTTTACGTCGTGTCAAAATGGCATGAAACCACTCAAAAACACTCAAAAAATGACCTCATATAGTTTTATGACAGAATGTTGTGAAATTACTGAGGCTTATATCACAAGCTCCAAACGAAAAAAAAACGAGAAAAGCGCATCACCTAAAATTACGCATCAACGCATTTCCGTCAGGAACTATTTCTTTTTTTAATCTAAAAAGTTAAGTCGACATAAAATTAATTTGAGTACAAAGTGTAAGGTTTTATGAGCCTAAAGATATAAGTTGGCTTTGAAAGACGTCAATGCGAATGTAAATGTTAATATTTGATGTAAATATTCATGAGGCGACGCTACAGCGGCTCAAACAAAGAGCGGCGTAGCCATGGGAACCGCGCTAGCTAACGTTAGCTAACCACGGCAAACGCGACGACTGCGTGACTTAGCACTTTTATCAAATCCTTTCACGCATATAACACCACGAACGTATATATTAGCCCTCAGAAATCTCAGAACACGGTCGTTTGGCTTTATTAATGTAAAGGTGTCTGTAAATTCGAGACAATTTCGACAGCGGGGAGGTTAGCAGAGGATGCTAACTAGCTGGCTAAAGCTGTTTTGCGGTCAGCTCATTGGGATTCATAACAGGACGTCATGGACCGATTATGAAATTATTGCGCAAATGATATATAGGGAATGTTAATAATGATAATCTGTGTTGTGTGAATTTAAAAAAATCTATTTCTTTTTCTGCTAACATTATTGCGTCGTAAACGCAATGCGACGCAAAGTCCGGCCTCCGTCAGAAGCTAAGAGGTCCGAACAATTAAAAAAGGAAATTGTATCAAAAAATGGAACAAATGAATGCACTAATTATTGTCTGCTCAAATAACTGGTACTCACCCGTCCATTGCCGGGAAAACGCGTTTCTTTGTTGTTATTTAACGGGCGGCTGGAGCGCTGCTTGGTGGTGATGATGATGAAGAACGTTTTTAGAGCTGAATGGGGCAAAATGGTGGCGGTTGCAGAGCAAAGGCTGCGTCCCAAATCCGCACTACCTCACTACGCAGTGTGTGACGGCGCGCAAAGCCACACCAGGCAATGTACTGTTCAAGCATTCTGTTTAGTACGGTAGTACGCGATGTCTTGCTTTTGGTGTAGCGCGGGGGATTTGGGGGCGGGGCTAGTACTCGTACTTGTTTATTAAGACTTCATTCGTACAACGTTTCCATGATAAATAATTCATTTATTTTTCATTTGAATATATATTTTTTGCTTGGTTTCGAATTGAATTAATTCTCATTACGGTTCTGTGTAGGTGTTTTTATTCCACAAATAAATATTCGACAAAAATGTGTCACCTTTTGTGTCCTAGCTAAAATGGAGCCGCCATGTTTGTTTAGCTTTTATACAGCAAATTTAGATTTATATTTATTTTTGTAGGTTTATTTCTGGATGTGAATGTTAGTTTCTCGATGTTATATCATATTACATTATTATTATTCTTATTAATATTATTATTAGTAGCAGTAGTAGTAGTAGTTTATAACATTACATATTACTATAAACAAGTGTTTCACTGAAATATTAAGTACAAACTATAAAAGTACAACTTAGCTCACTTATTTAGTGCAATTATTTCTCGGCTTTTTGCTTTGTTGTTGCTATATGTCATTGTTCTAGTTTACTGTTTTATTAAACTATGTTAGACAGCCTTATTTACCATGAAAAGCACTTACAAAATATATTATTGTCAGATATTTGTAAAACATTAAGGTAACACACAAATAAAAAAGACTTCATTCTGTATGGATCAATAAATGAATAAATTAGTAATTTCATATGACCATATTATGCACATATTACTTGATGTTACACGCAACAAAGAGCATAGATGGTAAGATTTATGGCATGGCATAGTATCTGTAATGAAGAAAACATTTTTCTCCGCTGTGTGTTGAACTGAGCCTGATTTGCAGCAGGTCCTGTATTGATTTTGGGTAAAATACAGGTGTGTGTGGGGTTCTGAGCTGATAGCTTGTTGGTCTTAAGGACTCGTCACGGCTTGCAATCACAGAAGCAATGTATAATGTGTAATGTATGTATGGAGTGCAAAGACCACCAGAATATAGATTTATCTTCATAGATTTAGATGTACTCCTAATCTAACTCACATATTGCTTTTCTCAAATATAATTTTCCAAGCCCCGGTTGTTGGATATGTGATATCACATCTCCAAACACTCTTCTGCGGGTAAGGAAAGGGAGAAAGTGGCCTTTCAGGGTGACTTTGTTATGAGCGATGTGAAATAAACTGAAAAGTGTTTTAATACCCTTTTCATCACACCGGTTGCGCTTTATTACGCTTTTTTACCATTTTGACCACCTTTCACAGCAACCATGCTATTTTTTCAGGAATTGTCCATCTAGTTCATCTTCATCATCATCATCATCATCATCATCATCATCATCATATTCTTCTTCTAACTTTTCAGCTAGTTTACTTCATTTCTCCTTTTTACCTTATTCACTTTATATGCTTAATATACATTTTTTAAGATTTAAAATTGTGGGTGGGCAGTAAATTCTGTTTTAAAAAGAAATATTTTGGAAAACATTTTATGTTCCATTCCCCGGTTGTTCTTATGATATCACATCCACCAAACGCACTCTACTCCAGGTGAAGGAAGAGTAAAAAGTTATCAGGTGAATAATCACAACACCCATCATCACACCTGCTCCGTGTCCAGCAACGTGGCCTTTGAGAGCGACTGTTTGTGATAGGAGACGTGTCTGCTGAAATGCCAGAGAAATCACATTTCCACTCGGCTTCTTTCAAACAAGAAAGCTCTCGTCCTGTGGAAAGGGCAACAAGCGTTCCGCTCGTCCTGCTTCATTGGCCTCTTGCTCTGCAGGACACTAAACATTATCTCTCTCCTTTTTGTTACTGATACACCCAGAGCTGCTGGACATCATGTTGAAATACTCTCTTAAAAATGTTAATCCTGCATGTAATCTTAATGTACTATACACTATTATAATATTGGTAATTTTGTAGAATTAATTTCATTTAAAATAAATTAATCATAAATTCTGTGAGATCACTTATTTTAGCAATGTACTATTTTAATTAGGAAAATTATGTTTCCAAATAATTGTTTTCTTATTTGAGATTTGTTCTTAGGTAAAAAATTCTCCAAATGTAAATGTAAATGTTATTGAAATTTCTTATTGTGTTTTATTCATTCCTACAGTTATTTAATATTATATTATTATAGCATAGAATACATTTCGGGAGGATCTGTATATAGAGCTTCATTAACCAATATTTTAAGCATTTCCTTCTTAAATTTGACAAAGTTAAGACGTTTAAATAGTATTATATAATATTAATATTAAGTGTAGAACTCAAGAATTTGCTTGTTTTGCACAAACAGAAATGCAGTACCATTTTCGCGAGTTCTCTTTTGTGTCTGTAGATTCTATTCTTCTGAGAACAAATCTCAAATAATAACTTAATAATTAATAATAAATTGGTGAATATGTGAATCTTGGTTTTAAAAAAAAAATTTCTCCAGTAACTCTTGTTAAATAAGGTCCAGAGTTCTGATTTAGTTGAAAACATAATTCTTATAAACTGTCAGCCTCTACAGTCACGTTTTATTGCTTTGAATGCTCCAGGATTACGGCTTTAACGAGAGCGCGTTTAACGACACTCTCATCATGTAAACGCGTATTTATCTCCGCACACGCGTGACAAGCGGACCGTTTCCATGGAGACTTGGGGTTTAAAAAAGACATAAAACGAATAAAGGAAAGTTGTTGAACAAATCAATCTCATTAACCTCCTCACCTCCAGCCCCGGGTCTCAGGAGAACCGAGTTTTCTTAATTCGCTCACACGTTCCCGTTTTTTTTTTAACAAATACGTGATGAGTCAGTTCTCTTGTTGAACGCTGCCTCGTTAAGTCCGTGACCCCGAAATATTAATACCAATAACTCACGACTTTAGGGGCTGACATTTTAGACATTTTTTTCCCCAAGGGAATACATTGGGCTTCATTCGACAAGCGTTCTTAAGGTTAAAAACATCTAAAAAAAATCCACATCCAAGTCTCTGAAGTTCGGCCATTTATTTCTTCCTTTATTTGTTCTTAGATCTACAAACGCTCTTAAACAAAATTTATTGCACGCATTATTGTGGAAAACATTCGTTAAATGGGTTTTCTTAAATTCTACAGCTGGACAATATTTCAATTGTAATTATTTAGTCGTATCATTTATTAAGAACCAATTTAAGGCCAAACTTAGTGCATTCACCAAGAATTTCCTCTAAAAAAGACTTTCAATTTATTCTGAAGTATGATATTACGCAATGGTAGAATTAAGGAAAACACATTTACACGTTTAAACACATAAGACAAAAATTAAAATAGAACAAAGAACATTCAGCAATATTTTCTTTAATAAAGAAAAACATTAAAATTATATAATGTTACACAATTGTAGAATCGAAGAAAACAATCTCTCAAGCCTTTGTTCTTAAAACTTCAACATAGTTCTAGGTAAGAAGAGAATCTACAAACGCTGAAGAGCACTCTTACATTTGATTGCATGCTTATTTTTCATTAGACATCATATATTTAAACATAAACACAATTTTGGAAATAAAAAATTCTAGCGAATATGATCCATTGTTTTAAAGGTTTTTCAAATGAAATGTGTTCTTAAGAAAGTTAAGGAGAAGGGCAGGTGGATCGCGGTTATAACGGAGTTTAATGGACGTGGGTGGACGTCTAATCACCACACATCTGTCTTTGTTTAAATAAAAACCCGTGTGTTCTCAGATTCGGCCCGTGTTTTATGCCGAGACTTGATTAGAATTCCCTAAGAGATGGGGTTATTTCAGGGTGGAGAAGAGAGAACACAAAGTTGACAGAGGGCATCAAAAGATTTTTGCAACTAATCGATTATAGTTTGTTTCAGTTAACGTACGTTTAACTTATTTAAAAAAATAGCTTTGCTACTGAAAAATAATAGCATCTTTGATTTTATTTAACTACTCTTCAAGATGTTAGTCACTAATGTACACTATGTTAGTCACTAATGTACACTACGTTAGTCGCTAATGTACACTATGTTAGCCGCTAATGTACACTATGCTAGTTGCTAATGTACACTATGCTAGTCACTAATGTACACTATGCTAGTCGCTAATGTACACTATGCTAGTTGCTAATGTACACTATGTTAGTGGCTAATGTACACTATTCTAGGTGCTAATGTACACTATGTTTGTGGCTATTGTGCACCATGTTAGCTGCTAATGTACACTATGTTAGCTGCTAATGTACACTATGTTAGCTGCTAATGTGCACTATGTTAGTGGCTAATGTACACTATGTTAGTGGCTAATGTACACTATGTTAGTCGCTAACGTACACTATGCTAGTTGCTAATGTACACTATGCTAGTTGCTAATGTACACTATGCTAGTGGCTAACGTACACTATGCTAGTTGCTAATGTACACTATGTTAGTGGCTAATGTGCACTATGTTAGTGGCTAATGTACACTATGTTAGTGGCTAACATACACCATGTTAGTGGCTAACGTACACTATGTTAGTCGCTAATGTACACTATGCTAGTTGCTAACGTACACTATGCTAGTTGCTAACGTACACTATGCTAGTGGCTAATGTACACTATGCTAGTTGTTAATGTACACTATGTTAGTGGCTAACGTACACCATGTTAGTGGCTAACGTACACTATGTTAGTGGCTAACGTACACTATGTTAGCTGCTAACGTACACTATGCTAGTTGCTAATGTACACTATGCTAGTTGCTAACATACACTATGCTAGTGGCTAATGTACACTATGCTAGTTGCCAATGTACACTATGTTAGTGGCTAATGTGCACTATGTTAGTCGCTAATGTACACCATGTTAGTTGCTAATGTACACTATGTTAGTGGCTAATGTACACTATGTTAGTTGCTAATGTACACCATTTGTACATTAGCAACAAAAAATAGCTTTGCTATCATAATCTACTGAAAAATAGTTGCATCTTTGATTTTAGTTAACTACTCTTCAAGAGAGATCACTGAACGGTTACACACCAATAAAATAAAAAAACTGTGTGTTTGCAAAAAGAGAAAAATATTTTATTTTCTTTTGCAGCAATGTAGTGTTTTAACGCCAAAATCTTTGAGAATTTTTTGGACCAAATGTCGACATGCTTCAATATTTTTACTCCAAATAGAAGTCACACATTTATATAATCATATACATCATAAATACAACATTCATCATATACATCTTATATTTTTTTACACATTTATGTTTTCATATTTCGTTATTTGGATCTATATTGCTTTTGCCATGAAACAAAACAGTTAGTTATTACGGTTACATAATGAAATAAACATGCCACACGACATACATCACTATTGGTTAAAAAAAAAATTAAATAAAAAATACAGCACTTTAAACGAAACTTCTCTACCGATAAGTTACTGAAAAAATTCTTAGTAGCACTGCTGCTTGTAATTAACTCCTTCATCACTATGTCTATAAAATATATAATATAAAAGGAGATGAGTGTGTATGAAAGTAATCTTGTGACAAAAACCACTTTATGGAAGTAATATGGTAATCAAAGTCACTTTATAGAAGTAATTTTGCAACAGAAATCACTTTTACAAAAGTAACTTTGTGACAAAAGTCACTTTATGGAAGTAATTTTGAGACAAAAGTCACTTGATAAAAGTAATTTTGTGACAAGTCACTTTATAATAGTAATTTTGTGATAAGTGTTCGTATAAAAATACACGGAATTGCTACAGCATAATAAATAAAATCACACATAATAAATTATAAACTATAATATACTATATGTACACTGAAGAAGTTAGTTTGGTGCAGATTTTATTTCCACATTCCTTTAATCGGGCCTGTCATTTTTCCCCTACCGACCCTACTGATACGCTAAATTGTGTTAGCTCGGGTAGCTTCTCCGAAGCTTGTTGTCGCCGTGGTGACCTCGCCCCAAATCAAACCCCCCTTACCTCCCCTCCTTCCCAAGAGCCGAAATATCCTCTTTTGTGATAATTCCTGCATCGATGGTTTATGACGTTCCATCTTCCGCTCGAGAGGGCGGTCGCTGAACTCAATTCCCTTCAAAGCGTGTGATGTTGCCGCGATGCGGCGCCGTGTGAAAGCGGCTCACCTTTTCGGGGTTTTTGGGGGGTGTAATTGAGGTGGGGGTGGAAATGTAGACACTTCAAATTGGGTCACTGTGGTCACACTTTCAATCTGACCTTTACAGTGTCGCAAGACACATGCAAAGCATCGTTATAAACCAGGGCCGGGCGATACTATTCTCATCACGATTAGTCTCATTCATAAATATTAAAAAGTTACTAATGTACACCATGCTAGTGGCTAATGTACACCATGCTAGTGGCTAATGTTCACTATGTTAGTCGCTAATGTACACCATGCTAGTGGCTAATGTTCACTATGTTAGTCGCTAATGTACACCATGCTAGTTGCTAATGTACACTATGTTAGTGGCTAATGTACACCATGTTAGTCGCTAATGTGCACCATGTTAGTGGCTAATGTACACTATGTTAGTGGCTAATGTACACTATGTTAGTGGCTAATGTACACTATGTTAGTTGCTAATGTGCACTATGTTAGTTGCTAATGTACACCATGTTAGCTGCTAATGTACACTATGTTAGCTGCTAATGTACACCATGCTAGTTGCTAATGTACACCATGCTAGTCGATAATGTACACCATGTTAGTCGCTAATGTACACCATGTTAGTCGCTAATGTACACTGTTACTCGCTAACGTAGACTATGTTAGTCGCTAATGTACACTATGCTAGTCGATAATGTACATTATGTTAGTCGCTAATGAACACTGTGTTAGTCGCTAATGTACACTATGTTAGTCGCTAATGTACACTATGTTAGTTGCTATTGTACACTATGTTAGTTGCTAATGTACACTATGTTAGTCGCTAAAGTACACTATGTTGGTCGCTAATGTACACTATGTTAGTCGCTAATGTACACTATGTTGGTCGCTAATGTACACTATGTTAGTCGCTAATGTACACTATGTTAGTCACTAATGTACACCATGTTAGTTGCTAATGTACACCATGTTAGCTGCTAATGTACACCATGTTAGTCGCTAATGTACACCATGTTAGTCACTAATGTACACCATGTTAGTCGCTAATGTACACTATGTTAGTCGCTAATGTACACTATGCTAGTTGCTAATGTACACTATGCTAGTTGCTAATGTACATCATGTTAGTTGCTAATGTACACCATGTTAGCTGCTAATGTACACCATGTTAGTCGCTAATGTACACCATGTTAGCTGCTAATGTACTCCATGTTAGTTGCTAATGTGCACTATGTTAGTCGCTAATGTACACTATGTTAGTTGCTAATGATGACATGTGGAACGCCATTTTGCGCAAAAATGTAGTTCTCTCCCAAAAATGTGTCAAAAATGAGTTATATGCCAAAATGAGTCCAAATTTGATTAAAAATAGCCAAAACTTCAATATTTCTTCATTTTCAATTAATCGGAAAAAACATTGTTTCCCATTTTATAATTTTAGAGAATAAAAAATAAATATGGAAAAATAGAAACAGTTCGGTTTTTAATAAAATGCTGGAAATGATTTTTTTCTTTTTATTCAATTAACAATCAAATAATCAGAATTGATTTTATTAATCACAGTATAGGAACCTTGACTTGTTCTTTTAACCGCAGCGGTGTGGCCATTAAAGCTGACTCTCTGTTTAATGAAACCTGTGTGTAATTGCTGGTCTGAAGCCCACCAGGGACGTTGTGCAGCAGAAAGAAAAAATGCCACCTGACGTCGGAAAAAAGTGACAAAACATCAGAACGGGCCGGAAATAAGACGGTTCCCCGAGATGATAATAAAGCCGAGTGAAAGTGGTCCTGCCGTGATCCTCGGGGTCCAAACCGGGCGACATCTGGGAACTGACGAAGCCGCAGACGAGCTAGATGTTAATTAAAGTTAAAGTTCCCAGAATAAAAATCAAATCCATATGGTGTAGCAGGTTCATTATTTGAGCATGAACCCGTTATTATCCAGGATTCTCTCTCTCTCTCTGTGTAGTCGGGAGACTTCAGGGAAAACAAAAAAAAATCCTCCTCTTTATTGCTTCATGAAAAAAACGTTTTTTAATATTTTCATATCCTTCATTTTTATTTGGCGTTTTATTTAACAGCATCACGTATTCACGCTGAGTTGAATTTAGAAGTTTGACTTTAAGAGACGGAGCGAGAAAACTTTACATTTCAGATGAAATCTATTAAAAACGCTAAGATTCGAAAGTGACATAAAGGTTACGTTCTTACGGAAAAAAGGGGGTTTTTTTTGGGTACGGAAAGACGTCCATCTGGAGTTACCTCGAGGTTAGAAGTTATTTTATTACCACCTCCACATAATGAAATTTGATTCTTGAAGATTGTAAGTTATTTTTCTTGCGACCTTGAGATTACTAACAATGTTTTCTCAAGCTAGTCATTTTTTCTCAAGACCTCAACATTACTGAAGTCGTTTCTTGAGATAATGTAAGGTGTTTTCCTGAGATCACGCCATTTGTCTCACAGTTTCGACAGAAGTTAGCAAAAGTCATGTTTCTCCTGATCTCAAAATGTAACTCTCGACGGCAAAACCAGTCGCTTGTCGCAACTTAGGTTTCCGAGAAAAACGAGCGTTTATGTTGCGTGGGGTAAAATTTTGGATTTTTCATTTTTAGTGTTTTGAAACAGTGGAAGGTCTATAAATTTGGATGAAAAACTTACCCTTTCCATCCTAAAAACGTGACTTTCTTGAGGTGAGGAATTCAATTCCAGCGGAATGTTAAAAGTTTCTGTTTTGACCGCTCTACTCCGATATTTACGGTAAATCCACTCGCAAAGTTGTTTTCTTAAGATCCCTAGTTATTTTCAAAATAAATAAAGTTGTTTCTTATCTCACAATCATGAGACAATGTCAGTTATCTTGAGATCACAAGTTATTTTCCTTACGAACTCAACACAACAGAAGTTATGTTTCTCGTGATCACAGGATAACAAGTCGTTCTCTTGAGATTACAAGTTACTTTTCTTGCTACCTTCAGATATCTAACATCGTTTTCTCAAGATCTCAAGTTATTTTTCTTGTAATCTCAAAACCACTAGTAATTTTTCTCAGAACCTCAACTTAAGTTGCTTCCCGTCTCACACTTTGTTGTTTTCTTAAGATCACTAGTCATTTCTCTCATAAATAAAGTTGCTTTCTTGATATATTGTAACAACTTAATTACAACCGTGATCTTGCAACACTTTTAGCATCCTGGCAATACATCATTATAATTCTGCATAAACGCTTGTGATTTTATTTTGATCATGGACTGTCACAAGAGGAAATAGCGGAATGTCTGAATCAGTGTGTGTTACTTGAGGCCGAGGCTAAAACATCCGCAGCTTTACTATCATGGAAATTGATGAAACAACTCGAGAAACAACTTATCTTTATGTTCAGCGGAAAAACCTTGTGAAGGAAAATGAATAATGCTGTCTTCCAACTTCCATAAAATGGAAACGTAAATGCTGTTAACATACGTCTTCAGGTGAAATTGCGTTTAGAAGATGTAGAAGATGAAGCTGCGTGTGGAACAGTAAGACGTTTAGACGTACGAGATGGAGTGCGTTTTTCGGGAGCTTCTCTCTCGTCAGATGAATCTATCAGCGGGACGAGTTGGTTTCCTGAGGAGGGAGGAACAGGCTTTGTGCTAATTGTGAGACGGAGTTGATGAATTTTCCCCCTCAATGTGTCTTTTCTAGCGCACAGCAGCAGCACTCACAACCAAGGAAGGAAGCGTCATCTAGTGACAAATGACGTTACGATTGTCTCTCGCGCTTAAGTATCGCTCATAAAACAACTTCGAAGAATAACTAATGTCAACAGTGCGGTGGCTGAGAGAACATGTGGTTCAAAATAACACAACACAAGTGTGATTCAACACAACGCATGTGGAACATAACACAACACAACGCAAGTGTGATTCAACACAACGCAAGAGCGATTCAACACAACGCAAGAGCGATTCAACACAACACAAGTGTGATTCAACACAACGCATGTGGACCGTAACGCAGGTGTAACGTAACAACACAACGCAAGTGTGATTCAACACAACGCAAGAGCGATTCAACACAACGCAAGAGCGATTCAACACAACGCAAGAGTAATACAACACAATGCAAGAGTGATTCAACACAACGCAAGAGCGATTCAACACAACGCAGAAGCGATTCAACACAACGCAAGAGCGATTCAACACAACGCAAGAGCGATACAACACAATGCAAGAGTGATTCAACACAACGCATGTGTAACATAACGTCAACAGTGCGGTGGCTGAGAGAACATGTGGTTCAAAATAACACAACGCAAGTGTAATTCAACACAACGCATGTGGAACATAACACAACACAACGCAAGTGTGATTCAACACAACGCAAGAGCGATTCAACACAACGCGAGAGCGATTCAACACAATGCAAGTGTGATTCAACACAACGCAAGTGTGATTCAACACAACGCATGTGGACCGTAACGCAGGTGTAACATAACAACACAACGCAAGTGTGATTCAACACAACGCAAGAGCGAGTCAACACAACACAAGAGCGATTCAACACAACGCAAGAGCGATTCAACACAACGCAAGTGTGATTCAACACAACGCATGTGGACCGTAACGCAGGTATAACATAACACAACGCAAGTGCGATTCAACACAACGCAAGAGCGATTCAACACAACGCAAGAGGGATTCAACACAATGCAAGAGTAATACAACACAATACAAGAGTGATTCAACACAACGCAAGAGCGATTCAACACAACGCAGGAGCGATTCAACACAACGCAAGAGCGATTCAACACAACGCAAGAGCGATACAACACAATGCAAGAGTGATTCAACACAACGCATGTGTAACATAACGCAGGTGTAAAATAACAACACAACGCAAGTGTGATTCAACACAACACGAGTGACACAACACAATACGAGTGTAACATAGCGCAAGTGTAATTCAACACAATTGTTTCAATACAGAGCGAGTGCGACACAACGCAACACAAGTGTGATACAACACAAGTGTAACATACCACAACGCAAATGTGATACAACACAACGCAAGTGTGATTCAACACGACGCAAGTGTAACACAACACAATGCAAGTGTTGCATAACAACGCTGGTGTAACATAACACAACACAATGCAAGTGCGATACAACACAACACAAGTGTGATTCACCACAACGCAAGTGCAATACAACGCAACGCAAGTGTTACATAACACAACGCTGGTGTAACATAACACAACACAATGCAAGTGTGATTCAACACAACGCAAGTGTAACATAATGCATGGTGTAACATAACACAACACAATGCAAGTGCGACACAACACAACACAAGAGTGACACAACACAATGCAAGTGTAACAAAATGCAAGTGCGATACAACACAACGCGAGTGTGGCACAACACAACGCAAGAGTGATTCAAAACAACAGAAATGCCAGCGCATTTTCCATAGTTTTGCCGATTTTTGACAATGCCCTTTACATATTTTTTTTCCCCCTGTAAATTTACACATTATTAATGTCCGTATATTTTCCAAAATTGTCTGGAAGGGTAGATTGGTGTGTGTGCTGGCACAGCGTCGCCCCTGTTAGCTGCTGTTTTACCCCTAACCGAGCCCAAACAGCTCATTAAGCAGCAAATGCCCCGGCCCTCACGCCACTATGTGTGTGTATGTGTGTATGTGTGTTCTGGTTTCGCAACGAGGGCAGCGTCCGTGTGTGTGTGTGGTGTTCCAGTGTGTCCAAGCCGAGCCGAGGTTTGGAATGACCAGGCCCGGTCGTGATGCTGGGCTGTAATGAGCCAGCTCGGCCACTCACACACACACACACACACTTTCTCTCGCTGACACACATTAAGACTCAGTAAACACACAGGTGAAAAATATGTCACAAATATATGCTGTATAAGCTATAACTAGCTCTATAGGATAGTTTTCAATCCTGATCCTAAAGTTAGGCCAAACTTAACCCAAGAAATGCTGTTGAATTCACTATAGGACACACACACTCACTTACACACACACACACACTCCCATTCACACCTTACGGGGCCAATCTGGAGTCGCCAATTAACCTATATTGCATGCCTTTGGACTGTGGGAGGAAACCGGAGCACCCGGAGGGAACCCACGTGAACACGGGGAGAGCGAGCAAACTCCACACAGAAAGACCCTACAACCGACCCTGCCTCTCACTGCGAGGCCACAGCTTCGCTGACCACTGCGCCACCGTGCCACCCAACTCTAAACATATTAGAATTAAATGCAGATGAATCAAACCTTATTCAAAACATATTACGTTTTTCCATTGTAACGTATTAAGCTCGGATTAGGGTTCGAATATATCGTGCTGTTATATTTGTAGGTATCGTTACAACTAGGGCTGGGCGATATGGCATAAAAATATCACGATATTTTTAAGCTGTATCGCGATACACGATATATATATATATATATCTCAATACCTTGAAATTTCCCGTAAATCACTGTGTAAATGATAAATTTGGCCCGATGTTGCATAACATGACACCAATATAATGAGTTTAACATAGTAAATGCTTTTATTTTAAACCAAAGTATAATATAGCAAACTTTATCATTTATATTGGGGACAGACAAGTGGGCAAGGGGAGCCGTTGATTGCGTGCTTATTAACTATTAAATTATAATTATAAGGTCGATAAACTATAACTTGCGTTTAACCCACCTGCCGCCATTCCTCTTCCTCCGTCAACTTTGGTTTTTCTGTAAAGACTTTCTGTAGCGCGCAGTCAATCACTAAACCAGGAGCCGTCGGCCAATAGGATTCGCAGGCAGAAACCGCCAAAACCCGCCCCTTTCAAACCGCGCGAAATCTCACTCGAGCAAAAAAGCCGCTCGTCGGTAATCTACTTTGCGCGCGAGGACATTTAACACATCGAGAAGAGAAAAGACGTACGAGAGAGGAAAAATACAGTTTGCGCGCAATATGATCACAACCGCGCACTCGATTCACAGTTTTGCGCTCTGGAGTTTCACATTTGCGCTCGCGACTTTGAAATTTACGCCCGCGAAATTTCTGCGGCAAGCCATTTCGCGAGCTCTAGTTTTGGCATCGATGTGACGCCGTAGCCGGGGGCGCGAGCAGAGAAGCGGAACGTGAAAGTGGTACAAAACGGGCGTGCGCTAGGATAGTTTTCTGGACGGGCGGGGGAGCGAGCCGTCTGCTGTGACGGGGCAGAAAAGCAAAACTCAAAAGTGGAGTGCGTGCTGTCCGTTTAACAATAACGTTACGATTTACACTCGATGGTCACGATACAGTCATTTACTACATCGTGCGTGGAACAAGCCGAGATACATAGAGCATATTTGATATATCGCCCACCCCCAGTTACAACTTGAACACACACATAGAATGTAGACGGTGAACTTACACCACAGCCTTGATTGACTTAAGACCAAGGTTTATTACAGCATGCAAGGTTTTCGGAGCCGAGTGCTGCCCCCATTTATGTTCTTAATTAAGACCACGCTTCTTTCATTAGCACCGCCGTTAAATCTGCCACACACTGAAACACAATGTGCTCGGATTATTAACAGACTCGCGCTCGTTTATTGTCCGTGTACCATAAATTTCCTGATCTGTGGATTGATCTCGTCTCGTTACGGAGCTCCATACGTTGTTTCTTACAGTCTGTAAGAAAGTGGTTGCCAAATGAAAAAGAAATGTCTTGATATGTTAAAATTAGAAAACCTTTTACCCGCTGTGTTATCTACTCTTACTTTATATTACATATTTTTAATCATCTGTGTAAATGCTCATAACGTTACAGCATTACAGCCAGACCACCATATGGGTTTTTTAATCAGTTTTGCTAAATAGAGGATTCATTTCAACTTTAAAATCTGATAATGATTTGTGCAAAACGGCAAAACCAGTCGCTTGTCGCAAATTTTCAAAATTGAGTTATTAAGGGTATAAATCAAGCTTCAAAACGATACCTATATGGAATGAATCGGACAACATATGACTGAGATATCAACGTTCAAAGGAGTCGGGTTTCTCCTGTCACGGCAAGTGAGAAACAGAGAAATCTGCCTTTGAAGTTGACTATCACCGTAGCACTCACAGACGCTTGGTGCGGTCGCGGCTACGTTTGCATTTACGGTAGCCTACGCTGCATTCACAGCCACACGGATAGCCTACCTGCGTTAGGTTAACTGAACTCGGGAGACGGAGACGGATTCCGGAGAAATATCTTCACGCTAGTCAACGAGTGGATTTACCATAAATATTGAAGTAGAGCGGTCAAAACAGAAACTTTTAACATTCCGCTGGAATTGAATTCCTCACCTCAAGAAAGTCACGTTTTTAGGATGGAGAGGGTAAGGTTTTTCAGCGAGATTTATTCACAACAGTACAGTATAGACCTTCCACTGTTTCAAAACACTAAAAACAAAAAATCCAAAATTTTACCCCATGCAACATAAACGCTCATTTTTCTCGGAAACCTCCGTTGCGACAAGCGACTGCTTTTGCCGTGGAGGGTCACATTATTGATATCACTTATTATTGATCACTTGTAAAAATCGATGACAATTATTTTTAGCTCAGAAATTTTTTATAATAACTATTTAACAAGTTATTATCACCACCAACGCAACAGGGAATAATATAGTTTAAAACAAACTTGTAAAAAATGACAAAAAGTCGTTAAACTGTGAATACATCTAAAATCCTAATCCTAGTTAAGTTAAAACTTAATTAATACATATTAATATACATTAAAAATTATATTTTTACTCCAACATTGACATCTCAACAAAAATGCCCTAGTGATTCTCAGAAATGTGTTATATGAAGATATTTTTCTAGTTATTGTTATCAAGGGAACACAGCGTAATGTAGTTTAAAAATCAACTTAATGTTAATGTTAATAGATGCTACTTTAAACAAATGTGCTGCAAAAGAAAGTTTTGAAAAAGAAGAGTCGAAAACAGCAAAAAGCCAACGCTTGATTATTTTGCACCCATAAATAGTTCGTTAATCCTAATCCCAGTTAAATTATGTTTCATTTTATCTGCAATTGTTTCATCTCGGTGATAGTAGTGACAATATTGCCACAACATTACCTGATAATATTGATACAATATATCATCATGTCAGTATTGATTGCAATTAATTTGCAATTATATCGGTGATAATATTGACATGATGATATATCGCGTCAGACTTATCTATGTGTAAAATTGACAGAAGATTGTGTCAGTGTTATAACTGTTATAATTGCAAGAAATACTGACACAATGATATATATCAAATCAATACTAACTGCAAATAGTTCATATCGATGATAGTACTGACACGATATATCATTGTGACAATATTATCACTGATATGAACTAATTTCAAATAATATTCACACAACGATATATATATTGTTAATATTATACGCTATATGTTCATATTGTTACATAAACACGATATATCATTGTGTCAATATTATCACCGATATGAACTAATTTCAAATAATATTCACATGACAATATATATTGTCAATATTACACGCTATATGTTCATATTGTTACATAAACACGATATATCATTCTGTCAATATTATTGCCGATACTGACACGACGATATATCGTTTAGTCTCTAGCCTGTATCCACCCCGTTCTTTGTGTGTGTTTATGTGTGAAGGTGTGTGTGTAAGTGTGTGAGAGTGTTTCTCCGTGTGAAAGCCACTTGTGGACAGTGAAAGCGAGCCGCTAACGAGAGGCGACGTGCACCTGTGCTAAACCTCGTTGGGTTTCGCTTTGCATCAGCGTCTGGGCTGCAGCTGACCTTTCACCCTTGCCCTGGGTTCGGCAGGGCGCGTTAGGGTCACGTCGGAGTCGCTGCTCGCTGTCTACACCGGTGTACTTCCTGTCTGTGTGGAAGGACAAGAGATTTATCCGGAGAAATGTAGACGACTGCAAAAAAAGTAACTGGACTCTTGCTGCTGTGCGATTCCTCCTGCATCTTTTCCCACCATTGCTACGCCAGATTTCGCTTCGAATTTTGGCAGAAAAATGACTATGTTGCGACGCAGCTTTTCGCCTTGACGGGAAAAATCGTCACCTTGTAATATCGTGATATCCGGCGGCACGAGGTCTCGTCACAGCCCCACCGATCAACGATGAAAACGAGACTGTTGCTAAATAAAAATGCAGATTTTAAGAACATGAAACCGTTTTCATTGACAAATAACGATGAGACGATCAGAAGACGTTCGCCCCGTGATCCGAAGGTCGCATGTTCGAATCCAGGGCCGGTAAAGTTACCACTGAGGTATTCGTTTATGACCGTCCCCAAGCACTGTTCCCCGGGTGCTGCCCTTGTTAGCTGCCCACTGCTCCTTCACGGATGGGTCAAATGCAGAGGTCACATTTGTCTTGTGGTGCGCTGTGCTGTGGTGTGTTCACAATGACAAAAAATCACTCACTTTCACTTCTTTTCTGACCAAACCATAAACTGGGAAGAATAAAAGGTTTAATAAAAATCATCATCAGTTGGCGGCGTAACGGTTAGGGCGGTGCCCGCGTTAGCCGCCCGCTGCTCCTTCACGGATGGGTCAAATGCAGAGGTCACATTCGGTTGTGGCGCCCTGGGTGCTGTGCTGTGGTGTGTTCACAATGACAGATAATCACTCACTTTCACAATGATTTGGGGAGTTTTTAAACTTTACTAGGTTTGAGAAGAATGTGGGTGCGTAGTGATTAAAAATCTCAAGAAGCACCATCAGAAAATACATGGCAAATATGTAATTCAAATTAATTATAATAATTTGTCGTAATTAACCGTTTATTCTGTTCTTGCCTTGGGAGGTTCATACAAACATGATTGGTACTGATTTTTAAATCATTTTACGTTGCAAAACCATTTCTTCCACAAAAACCACTACTAAAAGCAATGTAAAGACCTGGAAAGAGGCGAGGAGCTGCTCATTTCTCACAGTGAGGAAACCATCCGAGAGACGGAGTGGGATGGTGGACAGTGTGACCTTCTAGCAGCAGGAAACTCAGATAATGAGTCTCCTTTTCGTGGACCTTCCATCAGTCTCTCCTTATAATGCTGAATTTCTGAGATTAGACCATTCCATAACCCAGATACATTCTGATTTGCTCAAGATGGTAGCAAATAAACGTTTAAATATTTCAGAGTCCATGTAGTGATTAATAGTAACGGGTAATAACATTTTCCACAAGCCATCAGGACGTTCCCGCGGGGCGAAGACTGGTCGATTCTGCTTTGATCCGATGGCATTTATTAATATGAAATCAACTAAATATTATTTCATGTCTGTCTCTCTGTCTGTCTGTGTATCTATCTCTTTTTCTATCTGTCTATATATCTGTCTGTCTCTTTTTCTATCAATCTATCTGTCTATCTATCTGTCTATCTCTTTTTCTGTCGGTCTATCTGTCTATCTGTCTATCTGTGTATCTATCTCTTTTTCTATCTGTTTGTCTATCTATCTATCTATCTATCTGTCTGTCTGTCTGTCTGTCTCTTTTTCTATCAATCTATCTGTCTATCTCTCTTTTTCTGTCTGTCTGTCTGTCTGTGTATCTATATTTTTCTATCTATCTATCTATCTATCTATCTATCTATCTATCTATCTATCTGTCTATCTATCTATCTGTCTGACTATCTCTTTTTCTGTCTGTCTGTCTGTCTATCTATCTATCTATCTATCTATCTATCTATCTATCTATCTATCT